>ML795747.1:195080-210487 GCA_009831015.1 Picea engelmannii
TATATATAGGAGACTAGGAGGTTTAATGGCCTAAAGCTGACATAAATAAAATAACATTACTAATCTAAATTACAACTAATGGCCTAAAGCCGACATAAATAAAATAACATTACTAATCTAATATTCCCCAATTAAGTGGTAATCAGCCAATATTAGGGCTTAACAAAGGGACAAGTTCGTAGTCATTTACCTCGACGATTTGACGGTTTTCTCTAAAACTGATGAAGAACACTTGACGCATCTCAAACAGACCTTCAAAAAATGTCACGGGTTTGGTCTTTCTTTGAACCCAAAGAAATCACATTTCGTTATGCGGGAAGGTAATATTTTGGGCCATATCGTATCTAGGGATGGAATCAGGATTGATCCTAAGAGGATTGAAACAATAGATACTATAAATATTCCCAGAAATATAAAAGAGATTCAATCTTTCTTAGGAAGAATAAATTTTTTACGAAGGTTTATCCCCAATTTCGCTGAGATTGTAAAATTGATCACAGGGATGTTGAAGAAGGACAACGGAGTGAATTGGACGACCGAGGCCAAAACATCGTTCGCACATATTAAAAAAGTCATAAGTGAGGCACCTGTGTTAGCAAGCCCAAATTATCTGAAAGATTTTCTCATCTTCTCATTTGCCTCAGAACACACTATCGTCACGGTGCTCCTACAAAAGAATGCAGAAGGATTCGAACAACCCATCACGTTTTTTAGCAAGAGCCTTAGAGGCGCAGAACTGAAGTATGACATAATAGAAAAACAGGCATACGCAATGGTAAAAGCATTAAAGGCATTCATATTTTATGTACTACATTCAAAGATAATCACGTGCGTACCTACCAGTTCTGTGAAAGATATATTGGTACAGCCAGACAGTGACGGAAAAAGAGGGCGATGGCTCGCTAAAATCCAAGAATTCGATCTAGAAGTCAAACCGACCAAATTGATAAAAGGGCAAGGCCTAGCCAAACTCTTAGCTGAGTCAAATTTCAGAGCTCTTGATATAAATTGCCTGCAGGGAAGCGACGAAGACACAGAACTAAATGAATTGGATGAAGAAACAAGTCCAAATCATATCGAAGAGAAGTTCTTATCATCGTGCTGGTACAGAGACATAGTGTTTTACTTGCTGAACCTAAAATTCCCAAATGAACTATCACCGTCTAAATGCAGAACTTTAAAACTCCATGCAGTTAAATATTGTATAGCTGAAAGTCAGCTATATTGGAAGGACCCACTCGGGTTCCTGCTAGTTTGTTTAGTTGAATCGGAAACTCAACGGGTTATAGACGAATTTCATAAGGGAGTCTATGGGGGGCATCACGCATGGAGAGCTACAGCTTACAAGATCTTGAGGGCTGGGTACTACTGGCCGAAACTCTTTTCGGACGTCAATACCAAAGTGCGTGCCTGCAACCCTTGTCAACTATTCACAGGTAAACAGAAGCTCCCTGCACTGCCTCTAGTTCCAGTCAAAGTTGAAGCCCCATTTCAACAATGGGGTCTAGACTTCATAGGAGAGATTAATCCCCATTCCAGTGCTCAACATAAGTGGATCTTAACAACTATAGATTATTTTACTAAGTGGGTGGAAGCCATTCCAACCAAAAGGGCAACAGACTCGGTGGTAATCGATTTCTTGGAAGACAATATTTTGTCAAGATTCGGTTGTCCCCGAAAGATAGTTATCGACAATGCCCAGGCCTTTAAATCTATGGCTATGATCAGTTTCTTTCAGAAGTATAACATCGTTCTTGGTCATTCCACAGCATATTACCCCCAAGGGAACAGATTGGCCGAATCATCTAACAAGAGCCTGGTAAACATAATCAAGAAAATATTGGATGAAAATAAAAGGTCTTAGCATGTGCACTTGAAATATGCATTATGGGAAAACCGCATCAGCACTAAAAGGTCTATCGGCATTTCACCGTTTCAAATGGTCTATGGGACAGATGTTGTTCTACCTATAAACCTAGCGCTACCTGTGATGAAGTTATGGTAGGATCAAAATGAAGAACCCAATCATGTAACCAGGAGAATTAATCAGTTGATTGAGGTTCAACAACATAGAGTTGAAGTTGATGAAAAGATGCAGAAGTACCAAGATGATATGAAAGCATTGTTCGACCGCAAGGCAAAAGACAGGGAATTCCTCCCAGGTGATTTAGTGCTAAGATGGGATGCAAGAAAAGAAGAAGCCACGAAGCATGGTAAATTTGACCACCTCTGGTATGGACCATTCAGGGTCTCGGCTCCAAAAGGAAAAAAATCTTTCCTACTGGAAAATATAGACAGATAATTCCTCAACGCCCCTGTCAACGGGTGGTATCTAAAGCATTACATGACGTAACAGTCGCCAGATTCAAAAAAATAAAAATAAATAAATATATATATATATATATATATATATATATATATATATATATATATATATATATATATATATATATATATAATTTGTGTACATATATGTATTTTCATTTAAACATTGCTTTTTGATTTTCTGTTTTTCTTTTGTTTATAAGTTTTCGACACATTTCGAATAAGATTCGTATTTGCTTTTTACAGGATTCCAGCTGCATACGAAACAAGTAGGAAAAGTAATCTGAAAGTCGATGTTAGAAATAAATCGGCATAAACAAGTGATACCTAAAGTAATTTCATATTACGCAAAGAAAGTAAAACGAAAAGGTAAAGATGAGATTTCTCAAAAGACGTGTTATAAAGGAATGTTAAAGAAAACCGAGGTAACGCCATTCAAACTGCAATATCAGCTGAACTGACAGATAACAGAGTTGTTTCTTGGTTTGATAATCTTTGAAAAAATTAAAACAGTTTAAATGATTCAATCAAGCTAAAAACAGTCAGTCAAAGTAAATTATCCCCGAAAATATCTACAAGAATCAGTCTTCAATTGTTTGACCTCTGTATTTGCAGTCAGTAAATCTCTACCTAGCATCCTTTCTATCTTCGGGTTTAACTTTTAACAGATCACCATCTTTCCGTTTCATATACGAAGGGATAAAAGTTTTTCGTTTCGACCTCGTGAGTTTCAAAACAGATTGTGGAAAGAAAGCAGGTCTTCACAACTACTTGATCCCCTACTAAGCGAAGAAACGTTTAGAGTGATCCTAACTTTCCTAGGTTTTTCAACGACATCGGAGGATTGAAGCTTGCTCAAATGAAATGCCCTTAAAAAGTTATTTTCCTTTTTCTCCCTAAGAACGAAGATGTTGTGAAGGTCGAGGGAAGGTTGGTACCAAGTAATCAAAGTAAGTTGACAGACCTATAATGCAAAATATTACACAGATATCAGCCCTGATACAAACTGATTGCCCCCATCTTCGCGCTCTAAAAAGTAAATTATAAGATAGGTGGTGAAAGGAAATTCAGAAATGATTGCCCCCACCTAGTTCAAGAGACGATGAAAGGAAATTCAGAAATGATTGCCCTCGTCTCAACATTTAAATGCATAAATATATTCTGAAGTGGTGAAAGGAAATTCAGTAAAAAGGGACCAGATAACTTCATCGGGGTACTGAACAGGCTCGCTGGCAGTGAAGCAATGTCTGAGATATATGTAAGGTTGTTATACATGAATATCACTCTACTCTGGTGACCAGTGATTTTTAAGACCTGATCCACATCCCAAATTCAGACGGGACTCCCCATTTAAAAACATATATCTTATTCTTTTGATGCAAGCCGGTAGCCACAAGATCTGTTGGGTCTCCTAGGACTGTTTTGATTGTCTTAAAACATACCTAAATTTAGTAGCGGGAAAGGGAAAATTGTGAAAGGGACTACAACTATGTTTAAAAAGAGTATCTGATTTTGAAAAAGATTTTCAAGGTAAAGAACAAAGTATCTTTCTCCCTTCGATATCCTATTCTCGAGAACCTTTCCGCCTGATTGAGATTTTGACTCCATTTACCCAATATTGGCACGTGGTCTACTGTTCTTCCCGCCTCACAGGAAGGCGGGATCCCTAGTTGGAGCCTATGTTGGAGCCGCCCTTGTTTTTTAACCCATCACAATTTTCATTTTTAATGCTTTAAATCTAAAAAATGGTTTTCCTTTTTCCCTCTGAGATATCGAGATCTCTGAAGCTTTATCACGCGAGAAACGATGATTATTCTACTCGCGAAACAAGCCCTACCTTTCGTAAAAATGTTTCCTCCTTTTGTTTTACCTCGGGATCTCGCAGGTCGGATACTATAACTCATGTAATTCACACGTCTCGAGTCACGAAACAGCGAAGTTGTTTTAAATTTTCACTCAAGACAGTAACAAGGGTAAATTTTTCCTTAACTTATGATTAGACGTCGTCGGGGTTTCGCGCCTTGGCATTCGCCAAACCCAAAAATTTATTGTCACAGCCCCGATAGCCGAGAGCGCGAGGTCCTTTTTTGAGTAACTCATGTTAGGGATTAAAGGTAAAATCTAACCGTGGTAAAAAAGTTCTCTCGGCGTTATATTCTTCAAAAGTTACACCGTCTAAACCCTGACTCGCGAAATCACGATACGGTTATAACGTGATTAATTAATCATTTAATCCAAGATTATCTTCCCTTTAATTAAGTCATGTTATCGCGATCTCGCAGTTTCGCAGCTCGGCATGTAAAACTCCAAGAAACTCGTCTTCGAAGCTCCAAGTCACGATATCGCGAATATAATAATTATAAAATTAATGGAGCCCCAAATCGCGATTACCTTTAATTAACCAAAATCGATTTTCGTAGTCTCGGGTGTTAGAGACACAAAATGTTTAAGCAAAATCCCTGATATAACGAGTACCGAAACTTTGTTAACAGTGGTAAAACCGGATTAATTAAGAGAAATCAATGAGTATCTCGCGCCTTGATGTCTGCATGATTTACGAGGTAGCCTTTTCCTCCATGCGCCAACTGAGATTTTAAAACCGCCAAAATTTATGACATTAATGAGGAAATAGGGTAAATCGATGAATATAAGATCGGATTTTTATGGCAGAATTTATTTCCAAAATGTGATTTGACACACTTATTCTTAAAGGTACCGAGTTTTCGAGTATATGTAAGAGTTGTGTTTCATTATAGCAAATGCATTTTCATAAGCACGCAGAGCACCTTATATCTGAGTAAACTGACTTCTGTATGTATACGCAGTTCTATCGTAGAAGAGCTAAAACACAAGCTTCAGCCATGGCTCCGTGAAAAGCAGCGAAGGCAAATGTTGAGGTTTCATGACAAGGCTCAGACAATGTCTCTGATACTTCGCCTAGAAGTATCAACTCAGTCCCGAACTGGTCATATGTTTCAGATATTCTGCAAGCAGAATTGGTGGATTATTTCGACGACTCCGACGACAATGAAAAAGATGATTTAACCACCAAATACAAAATACTCATCCAATCCGGAATGCACAGAGTGGCAGCCAGACCGCGGTTGTTTCCATATTATGATATGGTCCGATGGGCATTGGACCATGTGGACATACCGACTAGGACTATCATGGATGAGCATAGAGTCACCATCGGGACTTTCAGGCCGGAGCATCTACAAACCATGTATAAGATGCCCACGACGTCCGACTGCACATATGGTGCCAAGTTCTTGGACGAGTTCAAGGAGAAGGAATGCGAACAGTATGATAAAACCATGTCTATTTTGATAAAAGATTGGGTTTCGAAAACCGCGAAGTTCAGAGATGATACCCACGGCATATATTCAATCGCTTCGTTAGAACCGCAGTTCAGATATGTGGCCATGATGACATGTCGGTTATATGGCAAAGAGGACATATCGCATTTCTTCCTTGCATGGGTGCCTCTAATGTTTAGGGTCGCCAAAGGCTGTTCCTTTAACTGGGCAAAGATGCTTTCAGATAGCTTGACTAATCGAGTCACAGAGTATCGGGAGCAGAAGGAGAATGGGAAAGCGTCGTCATTCTTCATGTCCGCGTACATTATGGATGCAATTTGTTCTATAACACCATTTTCATTAATGAGATGGAGTTGGACTCCAGCTGAAGACGAACCCATACGTGTATATCACGCAAAATTATGGGAAAACAAGGCGGAAAATTTTGCTTATGAAATTTTTAACTGGGTGATGGTGCCCCTACATGTCGCCATTTTGGTCACCCGCCACCCCGGATCTCGGACAACATAGTTAAGAATCTGAGCAGCATAGCGGACTGGTATGTGGAGGTAGAATTCTCATACCTCAGAGTTTTTGGGGCCTCTGTTCCCCCGCATCCACTGTCATTGTTCATTCCTAACAAGCTGGCTTGTCGCGAGGTTGCTCGAAAAACGGTAATTGGCGGTGTAAGCAAAGAACTTAAAGGGTACTCGAAGAAGGTATGGTCGTCCTTTCCTATTCGTTTGAATTCTTATTCTTTATTAGATTTCGGGCATGCCAAAGGTGAGGCGGAAGCCCTGGAAGACCTAAATTTGGTCTCCATCGAATACAAGAAGCACGATCCGCAGAGGGTCGTGAGAAACCATTTGGCAAATTGTGGGCTCAAGAGATTCGAACATGAGAATTCACCCTCGGATGACATTTTCCAAGGAGCAAGGTCCTATGAGGAGATTCTAGCCCGGATACAATCCTTGACACCCAAGGAAAGAATCGATGTCCTGAAGTTCCAGGAACATCGACGTAGCTATCTTCCCGCTGTGTTGCGAGGCGAGGGTCCAAGTATTTCGGAGACGAAACAGAAGGATGTCGAAGGTTATAAGGATGCGACTCCCGACCAAGGAAAACACCAAGACGAGGGGGAACAAACAAAGAATCCGGAAGCAGAGATAAAGACTCCAGAACATCCAAAGAAGCAGAGTTCGATCGATACTCCAGGAAAATCGGCGAAGCAGATCGGAGAACCCATCACATCAGTCACCCCCTTGCAGTGGATGCAGGGAAATATCGATGCGGGGTGGATATTTAATGAAGAATTGAGGCCCATAAGAGTAGAAGAACTCCCTCTGAATTAGTTTTTCTTCGACAAAAAGAGAAAGGCAGTAGTGAAAAGAGAATTCTATCAAGAAGGAGAGTCGATTGCCAAGAAATACAAAGTCATAACTGATGGAAAAGACAAGAAAAATGAGCAATTCACCACTGAGATAGCAGGGAAACTAGGAGCATATGCCTCGGCGAATCAATTTTCAGTCGGGCTCCTAAAAAACCAACTTAAAAGAAAGAATCGCCTCATTAGGACCCTTGAAGCCAGACTGGCCACAGCGACGGAGACTGCTAAAGACCAGGCGAGCGTAGGAATGGAGCAGGCCAGGTTGGTCGATAAGAACGAGATAGAGATGCTCAAAACTAAGCTCAAGCAAGCACAACTGGTGTTCCAGGATGGTCAGATGCAAGCGAGCCAACAGAGGGAATTGATTGAACAGCTACAGGCTAGGGTGGAGATCGTCGAGAACAGAATGATAGACATCGGGATATTCAAATCCCAGGCGATCGAGATTCGGAGCAGAGTCTCTGTGGCGTAGCGAAATTTGTTCGCCAAGGTAGAAGCGATCAGGGACAACTGTCTATTGGTCAATCATGTTTCCAAGAACCTATTTTCCAGAGAAAGGGATGCCGGAGCGGCTCGGGTCGCCTTCCAGGAGGCTGTGATAGCCACGAACAAGAGGGTTTCGGCGGGTACTCCTAGGTTCACCATTTCAGAGCAAACCCGAGGAAACATTCTATTGAAGGAATGGGAGCATAACATCTTCGAAGGCAAGCAACAAGCCCAAAAGATAACCAATTCCTTAGAAGAGGCCTTTAATTCTATAGACGACGAGCTGTTGGGCATTTACAGCGGAGGCAATGTCGAGACGTTGATGCAAATGAATGTGGAACAGATCTCACTTGATCTAAAGGAAAAGGGAGAAAGAGATTCGACCGATATTTCTCAGATGACTATGGTGGACATAGTCCAAGTTGATAAGTGCATGATCAAGCCCAGCGCGCAACTATGTGCCATCGACATCATCGATGGACAGATGGAAGACATGCTGCAACAGTTAGCCCGAGAATGTTACTTCTTTGAAGCCAGCTGTCAAGCAGAACCATCTCGGTCAATATCTCAGCTAGTCGAAATATGTGTCACCTGTACCGAGTCCGCGCGACGACCAACGCCTGGCGCCAAGTGAAGACAGAGAAGGAGAAATGGAGTGATTGCTCTCCTCCCTATCATAACCGAATTTTTGTGACTATTGAGATTCTGTATTATTTGTAAAATTGTATAAATATACCACAGAAATAAATAAAGAGGGCTGGACCTTTTTGTGTCGTTTGTAACAGAGTTTTTTACATTTGAGAGTTAATACAAGCAGATCTGAAGATTCTCAATTCCGTCATGACTGTGTTACAAGTTTGCTTCTTTGTATCTCATATTTCATTTCATTTCATATTCTTAACTAATGTGCTTCATTATACTTTAGTACGACCACTACTATAGCGAATCAATTTTGGTTTTCTGTAATTGTTTACTGTTTTTCCTCTGTACCAGCTATCAGCGGGTGTAAGACCAGTCTGCATTTTCATAATTCTACATATATTCTTTGTTTCATTGGTTATTTTCTTACATTTTTCCTCTTCTGTTTATACGTGAGATTTCCCTCCGACAGGAGCCTTACACTATAGACAGCTAAATGTTTTTCTCCCACCTCATACATTTTATTAAAATATAATACAGTTACGGGAAAGAGCCTTTGATTTGCTTCTCTATTTTATTCCTAAAACCGTAAATTCTCTTTTATACGACCAAATTGAGACAACACTTAATCTCTCTCTGAATTTTTTACCACCTTTACTGTTCCTCCATGACTGTCCATGTACCAACACAGCCTAATATCGAACCCAGACTATCGAACCAAATGCACATTGCCTTAAACCTTTTTGACACAATTCTTAAAACGGCTACTAACTGGGTCGAACTTGAACGTTCATGGGCATCCATTGAACAAGATATAACTACCCAGGAACAGTTGGAAGCTAGACAACGCCAACGTATAAATCTTCCCTAGTTTCCCTTGCCGAAAGTTGACATTTCTCTCTTCTCCATCTTTTACCCACTTTCAGATGCCTTGACACTGTACTTCTAAGCCCTAAGTACATACTCAGGAACAACATCCTCAATGTAAACACTCTCCAAATTTTTTGATAGGTTGAGTTTGATGCAAACTCTAAGCTGAGACCTAGGGTTAAAGAACCTATGTGTCTTTCTATCCCCTCACATGTAGGGATAGCTAGAGGATTTTTTTCCCTTGTGATTTTTATTACAATCAACAGTTTCATATATGAGACCTATGGTTATCCAAGGAAATTTTCCAGAGATGCTCCTTACATTTTCTTAGCTAAATCTCATGGTGACATTTTGATGAATATTGTACCATGCATTTCTATATATTGTATTTTTCTTATATTTGATGATGTTTCTCTCTATATCTATAATGAACATGGTTATCACTGATGTAATATGATAATGTCTCATAACACTAAACTTTTGTCTCCTACTGGGTTGTAAAATGGTGGGTTCATATTTTTCCAAAAGATAAGTGTGTTTCCTTTTGATTAAAGGATACTACTAGAAAATTAGGTATTGTTCCATGTAATTTTCCTATCACCCATAGCTAGCTCCATGCACATTCATCATATTCCCACTCATGGTTGATTTTTCATATGTCATACATCAAGGTCTATACTTAATAGTCCCATGTAGGAAAGCCTCATCTTAAGAGATATAAGCTCTAGGTTGATTCAACAAAAATAAAAAGGAAAATAATAAATCTTGAGCCATCCCACCTTTAAAAAATCCCAATGCTTGAAGTTCCATGCTTAATAATGCAAATTTAAATAAAGGTACCAACCAAATAAATAAAAAGTAAAGAAAGGGGTAGTAAGAAAAAGAGGCTCAAGGAATGGTAAATCAATGCTAAAGCACTCCCTCTCTTTAAAGGTGCTCATGTGGATGAATATCTTTAAAAGACCTTATGTGGTAGTGAAAGTCAACTATTGAAGTTTCCCTCCCTTAATATCACATCCACTTCATCACCCAATCCTACCTTAGTGTTCTAGGAAATGCATCTTGTCTTAGCGATTTCACATGTAATAAAGGTTAATGTTGTCATTTCCTTAGTCAATTCAGGAAGGGGATATGAGTTAAATGATTCATTGAGATATTTAAAATATGACATATATGATCAATCACCTAATGATACATATCCATATGTAATAGACAATCATTTGATTAAAATAATCTTGCATTGGGATTCATGACAATTGCATTGGGATCTATGTACTTGCATCAGTATTTGTGTCTCTACATTGGAATTTGTGTACCTACATCAATATTTTCATTTTCTTCTGGATCCATGACACATTCCTTGGGATTTGTGACTACCTTGGGTATCGTGATCCTTGCTTAGGGAATTTTGTACTACATTGGAAGCCATGACAAAGCCTTGTATCCTTGATATGGGTCACTTCCTTAGACCATGGAGGTCAATGCATCTTGGAGGATGTGCCATCACACTTTGTTGAGGTCCTTTTGACTGTTTTCTCACTCATTATAGACATTATTGTATAGGTGGCATAACCACCTCATATTATATTGTTGTGCCAACAAAGGGAGAGAACCATGGTAATGAGTTTGAGGGTGTTTTGACCATTCATTTTGATGGCTCTTGATCTAGGACAAGAGTCAGAGTTGGAATTATTTTCACTTCTCTTAAAGGCTCCATCAAGACTTTCTCATATAGACTTGAGTTTGATTGTACCAACAACATTGTTGAATATAAAACCTTGAGTCTAGTATTAGAATTGGCCTGAGATATGGGAATTAAATGTTTAAAAGTAATTAGGGATTTTTATCTCATTGTTTCACAAATAAGAAAGGTGTATAATGTAAAGAATTAAAGGTTGATGATATATTAAAATGTAGTATGGGACACCATGGAACTCTGATGTTTTTGCAATTGAAGCAATTCCAAGAGAAAAGAATGATGGTGTTGATGCATTGGTAGTAGCAACAATCACTTTTCAACTATGTGAGGAGTTGGTCTCAGGTGAGTGTAAAATGGAAATAATTTTTAGACCAACTATTCTAGACAATTTTGAGCATCGGTAGGTTTTTCACGATGATACTCAAATTGTCCATTTTTTGAACAAATTGTAATAGTTTTCAAAAAACCAAATAAATTGGCAAGGGGAAAATGAAAATGAAGTGTCAGAAATAGAGGACTTGCCAAATAATTCAATGCCAAAATGAGTAGTACCCATAGAAATAATATTTTATAAACATGACATGTATAAGGGGAAATTATTTATTGATCAATTCGATGAATCTTTTGAGATCAATATTGGTTCAGCATATAATCCTAGGATAATCAAAATAGGAAAGAACACTACTCCCAATGAGAGAAGGAATATCGAAGATCTAATCCGTGAGTACAAAGATGCTCTTGCCTGGTCATATGATGATTTGAAGTCCTATAAAAGATACATAGTCCAACATACCATTCCACTGAAGGAAGGGGCACAACCTTTCATACAAACGAAAAAAATATATAAACCCTGAGTTAGCCCCTTTGATCCAAAAAAAACTGCAAAATGTGATAAATTCAAAAACCATAGCCCCCATTAGGAATTATTCTTGGGTGGAAAATGTGGTGGTAGTTTGAAAAAAAATGGTGATATATGATTATGTGTCAACTTTAGAAACCTTAATCAAATTTCTCTCAAGGAAAATCACCCTTTGCTTGATATGGAAAATATGTTGCAAAGGGTTATTAGGTTTGGGATGCTTTCCATGTTGGATGGTTTCTTGATATACAATCAAGTTTTGATTAAAGAAGAAGATCAACTTAAGACAACATTCACCATCCCACTGGGAAACTTCAAGTATTTGAAAATTCCCTTCGGTATTTTAAATTTTGGATCAACCTTTCAAAGGGCTATGGATTTTGCTTTTAGGGACTTAGATGGAAATATAATTGAAATTTAGTAAGATGAATTGATTGTGGTGTCCAAAAAAATAAATGCACATGTGGATCATTTGAGTAAAGTGTTTGAGTGATGTAGAAAATATGGAATCTCATTAAATCCTAAAAAGTCAATATTTGGTGTAGACCAAGGAAAGTTTTTGGGTCACATTGTGCCTAAAGATGGTATATGTATTGACCCAACAAGAGTTGATTCCATTGGGAAAATCTCTTTCCTAGGTAATAGGAAATATTTATAATCATTCTTTGGTAAAATCAACTTTATTAGAAGATTAAATTCCAAATTTCGTCAAAATTGTCAAACCCATGAATGTGCTATTGAAGAAAGATGTTTTGTTCAAGTGGCATGATGATAATAGAAAGTAATTCAATAACATTAAATAAGCTATCACTTTGGCATTGATCCTTGTTAGCCTGAATTATTCAAAAGATTTCATCATATTCTCATTTGCTTCAGAAGAAAATATTTCTAGTGTACTTTTGCAGCAGAATCAAGATAATAATGAGAAAACCATTACCTTTATGAGTAAAAACCTCAGGGGTGTCGAACTAAAGTACACCATTAATAAGAATCAAGATTATACCCTTGTACAATCATTGCATCACTTTAGAATTTATGTCAGGTACAACAAAATCATAGCCTATGTCCCTTATCCAGTTGTCAGGGATGTCTTAACACAAAAAGAGTGTCTAGGAGGTAGAGGAAAATGGGTGTCAAAAATTCAAGAATATGACCTATACATTAAACCAACAAAGATCATAAAAGGGAAAGGATTAGTTAAGATGTTATCTTAGGTAAATGAGAAATCTTTAGGGATAAATAAGAGTGATCAAGTGAATGTTGTCCTGAATGAATTAGATACTATTGAGTGGTATTCATATATCATTTACTATCTGAAGATTTTTTCATGTCTTAGCCACTTGGTTGATTGCAAAACAAGAGATTTGATATTGAATGCCGTGAGATATTGTTTGATTCAATATGGTCTTGGTTGGAGAAACCCTAATGGAATAATTCTTAGATGTGTTAATAAAGATGAATCCAACAAACTAATTAAAGAGTTCCATTCAGGGCACAGTGGGGGCCATTTTGCATCTTGCATTACTACACACAAAAACTTGAGGGATGGTTACTATTGGCCTATTCTATTCATTTATGTTCATCATTATGTTAGGTTGTGTCAACCATGCCATAGGGAAACAATATTTACCCACCTTTATTTTGAAATCATCTATAGTGGAAGCTCCTCTTTAACAATGGGGTTTGGATTTTTCAGTGAGTTGAAGGATATTTCTAGTAATGGATATTGATGGATTTTAACTGCCACATTTTTTTTCACTAGGTGGTAGAGACCAGACCTACAAAGAAGTTATAGGTTTTGATGAATTTCCTTGAGGATCAAATAATTACAAGATTTGGTACCCCAACCAAAATCATCATTGATAATGCTAAAGATTTCAGTTCATTAGATCTAGCCAATTTATTCTTCAAATATGAAATTGTCATATCCCATTCTTCTAATTATTACCTGCAAGGAAATGGATTGGCTTAATCTAGTAATAAGAATCTCATGAATATCATTAATAAAACTGTGGGTGAAAAAAAAAGAATTGGGATGGTAAGATCAAGTATGCATTGTGGGAAGATCATATCACAACTAATAAATCTACTGAGAAAATCCCTTTTGATTTAATGTATGGAATGTAATAAATTTTTCCCATAAACCTTAAGATTCATGTGTATCATCTTATGCAACAATTTACAACAAATCAAGAAGCATTACAAGTAAGAGTTGATCAACTTGTTGAGTTAGATGAATCAAGGAAAAATGATTTCGATCAAATGATAATAAATTGAGATAAAATTAAAGGAACATTTGATCAGAAGGCTCACCAGAGACCTTTCACAAAAGGGGATCTTGTTCTCATGTGGGATAAAAGAAAGGAAAATCCAGGTATACATAGGAAGTTTGATGGTTTTAGGCTTGGTCCTTAAAAAATCAAAAGATTGGTTGGAACTAATTCTTTCTACCTTACTAGCCTAGACGGGGAGAGGTTTCATTCGTTGGTTAACAAGAAAATTTTCAAGCTCTGCTTCACAATTGGCACTTATTGTTAGAAGTATTCTAAAGTAGGATGAGTAATCTTGTTAAAAAGTAGTATATTATTTTTTTCCTTCTTCACACATCTTGCTTTTATTTCCTTGATTTGAATTATTTCTTAACATCATGCATCATTAGATAGTTGCATTGTATGTTATCTTGTTTATTAAAAAAAGGAAAGAAAAATAAGATTTTTGTCGTATTTCTTTAAACTAGGATGATCGCTTCACCATGCATTGTTGCACTAAACTTTTCATGGTGAGATAGGACTTGATGATTGATGCAGAGTGCATGTATTGGAGTTCCAAATATGTTAGAGGTTCTCGTGCCCTTTATCTTGAGCACATGTCCCCGTGTTGGAGCTAGATGTTAACCCCTCATATGTAGGGATAACTAGAGGATCTTTTTCACTTGTGATTTTTTTCACAATCAATAGTTCCACAAATGTTATATGGTTATCCATGGACATTTGTTGGATATGTTCCTTACATTTTATTAGCTAACTCTCATGATGACATTTTGATGGATGTTGTACCATGCATTGTTGTATATTATGTTTTTCTTATATTTGAGAGTGTTTCTCTCTATATCTATCATGGACGTGGTGATCATTGATGTAATTTAGTAATGGCTCATAACACTATAAACTTTTATCTCTTTTTGAGTTATACTATGGTGCATTCAATATAGTTTTCCAGTAGATAAGTGTGTTTGATTTTGAGTCAAGTCTACTACTGGAAACCTAGGTGGTGTTCCATATAATTTTCCTATCGCCCATAGCCACATCCATGCACATACATCATATTCCCACTCATGGTTGATTTGTCATATGTCACACATCAAGGTCCAGACTTAATAGTCCCATGTAGGAAAGCCTCATCCTAAGAGCTATAAGATAGATGTTTATGCAACTAAAATTAAAAACCAAATAACAAAGCTTGAGACATGTTTCCTTGAAAAAGGTCCAATGCCCCATGACCCATGCTTAATAATGCACATCTAAAGAAAGGGATCAATCAAATAAAGAAACAGGGAAGAAAGGGTTAATAAGAAAAGGAGGATCAAGGAATGGTAACTCAATGCTAAAGCACTCCCTCTATTTAAAGGTACTCATGTGGATGAATATCTGTAAATGACCTTATGTGGTAGTGAGAGTCAACTCATGAAGTTTCCCTCTGATCCGGATTATTTTCGGCACGAAATGAGAGCGGAGATATAATACTGAAATGCACAGAGATATCGCGTATATCCAGTAATATAACAGAAATATATCAGAGATGCAACCATAAACACAGAGATACAATAATACACGATTTCTATTA
>ML795748.1:27195-52206 GCA_009831015.1 Picea engelmannii
TCCAAAGGAGGATAATTTGGAGGATGGATCATTGGTTTTGGAGCAATTGGAGAGTGCTATTTTTAATGATGATGATTGTGGTGAGATTCCACCCCCATCTACTACCATGGTCATCCCGATTGAGACTCTAGCAACATGGGCTTCATGTTTAGTTCCACTTCCTTCTACACAATTACCTTTAGTTTCAACTTCGACATTGGCTTTGGCACGACTACCACGTGGAGGCTCACGGGGAAATCGTGGTGGTGCAAAGAGGAAGGAAAAGTAGATAGGAATTAGAATAATTGTTTCTCTTTTTTCACTACTTTATATGTCAGACTCTGGTTCAGTTTAGTGTTTTGGTCCTTGGACCTTGGCCTATTTTGTAAACATAACTTTGGTCGTTTCGACAGTTGGTGGATAGCTTATTTCATTCCATAAGTTAATGGCCTATCTACTATGCTTTAAGAATTTGTATGTTTGTAGTAGATAGATGGTCGATGCTCAAATGATTAATCATTAATGTACTATGGATGGCATTTCTAACTTCTTAATAATGTAATATTCATTTACATGTAGCATAGGTATGCACGTTTTCATATATTCTGCAACTAATTTGGAATTTTGGATGTTTCTTTTGAATATAAATGCATCATTATATATATAAATATATATTATATAAAATACACTCTCAGGGTGTTCCACTCTTGAGATATTTTGAGAAATGGTGCTCCTGTTCTCGCTCCCGCTCCCGCTCCGCTCCCGCTCCGCTCCCATGCTCTAGTAATCTTAGTCACAATTGAAAACATGGAGAGCAAGGGGAAAAGGAAGTAAGAAAACAAGAAAGCTACGATGCATACACTTAAGGGACTCTAAGATTTAGCAGATTGTACAATATGTATGCTCTTCTATTATTGGGTGTATACACAAAAGTGCATTGGACACATATTTAGTATATATAGAGGAGCAAAACATAGTATGTACCCATCTTGCAGAACTTGGACTTGACAATGACTTGGTTTGGGTTCAAAATCATTGATTTTGGAAGAATCCGGTGAAACATTGACAAAATTGGCAAAATATCGGTGAAAAATAAAACAAATTAAAATATTGACTTAAAACAACATTAAATAATTACATCACAACATTTGTCATATATAAAATGTTCAATCATGTAAATCATAAATTAATTCTCTGGCATTGTTGAAAGTCCATAGTCGAAATGGAAGAGTGCAAACAAAATTACATATTAAACCACAAATATAAATCTATCTACTATCTATCCTCTTTGTGCCTTTTACAAGGCCTAGTAGCAGGCCCTACTCTAGTAGTGGAGGGTTATGGGACATTGAATATGGCTTAGTGTCTTTGCCAAAGAGTCTTTCCAGGAGGCAATTTATATGCTAAATCCCTCTGGAATAAAACCCGTGGAAAGTTTGCAGACCTTGCCATGTTTCCCTTCAATAGGCTCTTTCCATGTGTCCAAAAAGTGTCCAATTCTTTCAGCATGTTGGTGAAAGAAAATTTCAACCTAGGGCAAAAGCATTTGTTGTTTTGCAAAAATCCCTGCCATGAAACTTTTATGTGCCAACTCTATCAATAGACTATGTTTTGGTTGCAGAAATCTGTTAAAAAATCAGCAAAACTATACTTGAGACATGCTTGTTATGTGTAATAAACTATGAAGAACCAAATGGAAATTGTTGTTGAATCCAAGAAGGTCTCTTTGTCATGGATAAAATACCACTTTCCTCTCTATTGACAAATTGAATTGGAGTTCTCCCTGCTTGAAACATAAACAAGAAGTGCAAATGGGCATAAAGAGCCCCAAAATCAGAATTTAGAGTGAGAAAAGTGCCCTAGACATGGGATTTTTGAAAAAGTTTATGCCCCAAAATCAGAATTTAGAGTGAGAAAAGTGCCCTAGACATGGGATTTTTGAAAAACTTGGCATACTCGCAATTTTTTCCAAAAACTTGTGAGTTTACTGTCATTTTTTAAAAGTAATGAATTTTTCATGTCGAGAACTTGTTTCAACATGGACTTGCCAATTAATCGATGAGACTTCCAACATTAGTACAAGATTAGCACAAGTGGCATGCATATCGCGTGTGCTTGGGTTTCTAAATATAACTCATCCAAACAAGGAAAATAGCATTCGGATAAAATCAAAATTAAAAAGCTATCTACAAGATGTTTAAACCGACTTTTCAGTTTTGGAGTTATGCACATTTTGACTTTGACTATGAGTTCTCATCAACAACCCTACCCAATGCACTGGTTCAACCTATCCTCTTTAGATTTAATACCATTGATGGCCAGGCACGCTATCACATCTGCAAAAAGGTGCTAGCTCATAGTTAAAAGAATTAAGTTTAGTTTATGAATACGATATAATATTATTTGATGTACTAGGTGACATGGTTTGTGGAGGTTTTGTTTCCCCATTGAGTTATGTAGGTTATTGTGAAATAATTATAAATAATGGATTTGATGCATTAATTGTAGCTAAATTGTATCACTTAGGGGAAAATTCTCCTACACATCCCCACTTTGATTAGCAAGCTTGGCTGGAAATCATACATCTCAAAGATATCTTACGAATAAATATGTAGAAGATTGCCCCATACCCGTAATAGAAATATCACCTATTATCAAGGATATTCAAGTTTCCAAAGAGATTTAGTTGATTCTTATTCCTTAGATATTGTCATTGCTTCTTCTTGGAGAAACGAAGATGATATCCCATGGGCCTTGCCTTCATGCGACATTGGTCCATCAAAGTATTGCCCATTGAAAAAAATTCCCCCACCATTGCCTTCCTTAGGAGTCTAGGTCGTGTATTAGTCCCAGTGTAGTTGATGATCCTCTAAGACCAACCACTGATCACCACTTTGGTAAGCCATTGCTTCACAAATTGACTAACAAGATGTGAGCCCCTTCTTGGGCATACTCCTTTTTCTTAGCCTTAGGGGTATTAGTAGGTGTTTTGGAAAAAAACATCTCTATGGCCTAAAGGAAAAGGGGCCAAAACCTAGGGTTTGTAACACAACAAGGTTAAAGGGCCATTTGACATGGTCATAAGCTTTTTAAAAATCAATTTTGAGAAACAAAGTTCCTTGGCCGAAAATTATTTTCTAACCCATACTTTCCCACACAATTATTATATTATCAAAATATACCTCCCCTTGATTAAACTAATGCATTGTGTACATGTAATTTGTGGGAGTAGATGCTTGACCTATAATGGTAAGGCTTTGGCTAGTATCTTGTATAAAACAAGCAACAATGTAATTGGCTGCCAATTAGCGAATCATTTAGGGTCTTCTGTTTTTGGTATAAATTGGTTATTTCCCTTATTGATCAATTTGCCTAATGTTATGTTAAGAATGACTTCATTATACACCTTTTTTTTCCAAGGAAAACATTTTGGGATCCTTGCTTCGTCCATAGAATACTAGATGGATGACAACTCAATTGCTAGCCACAATAGCATTTGGTAACCTCGAGGGACTTAACTAGATTTGAACTTATGACCTATGGCCTCCTTGTTAGCAACATGCCTTGGTTGGATGGTTCAATTGCTTGAGCTAACTCTTAGGGCTTGGCTTCATTATACACCTATAATAAGTCCATGCCATGAAATCTCAAGTGACTTTTTAAAGCACACGAGGGAAGTCATCAAGGCCCAAGTATTTCTCGTTGGCCATTTAGATAGGGTGATGCAACTCGGCCAAAGTCAATCATTGATCGTACATAGATGCTTGTGACTTAAGCAACTTATGAAGGATTATATTGATGTTAAGAATGGCGTCATTATACACCTTTTTTTTTCCAAGGAAAATGTCGTGGGATCTTAGCCTTGTCCTCGGAATATCCAGATGGAGGGCAACTCAACTGCTAGCCACAATAGCAGTTGGTAATCTCGAGGGAGTTGATCGGATTTGAACTTGTGACCTATGCCCTCCCTGTTAACAACATGCCTTGGTTGGATGGTTCAATCGATTGAGCTAACCCTTGGGGCTTGGCTTCATTATACACCTATAATAAGTCCATGCCACAAAATCTCAAGTGGCTTTTTAAAACTCATGAGGGAAGCCATCAAGGCTAGAGCATTTCTCGTTGGCCACTTAGATAGGGTTGTATGCAACTAGTCCAAAGTCTATTGTTGATCGTACATAGATGCTTGTGACTTAGACAAATCACGAGGGTTTGCGTCGATGTTATGTTAAGAATGGATTCATTATACACCTTTTTTTTTCCAAGGAAAATGTTGCGAGATCGTATCGTGGTACTCAGAATATCCAGATGGAGGGCAACTCAACTGCTATCCCCAATAGCAGTCAGTAACCTTGATGGACTTGATTGGATTTAAACTTGTGACCTATGGCCTCTGTGTTAGCAACATGCCTTGGTTGAATGGTTTAATTGATTGAGCTGATCCTTGGGGCTTGGCATCATTATACACCTATAATAAGTCCATGCCACAAAATCTCAAGTGAATTTTTAAAACTCACGAGGGAAAGCTATTAAGGCTCGAATATTTCTTGTTGGCCATTTAGATAGGGTTGTATGCAACTAGTCCAAAGTCAAATGTTGATCATACATAGATGCTTGTGACTTAGACAACTTATGAGGGATTGTGTCGATGTAGGTTTGCACAACCACCTTTCTCTCCTTAGGCATACCTTAGGATTTGATTGTGAGCTTGTAATGATGGGAAAATTCTCTCTCAATGTCGACTTGCCCAACTTGCTAAGTGGCTCTAGTCCCCTTGATATGTAGCAAGAAATTTGCCAAACCACCTCCAGAGAGCCTAGCGCTCAAACGAAAGCTGTAGTAGGCTTATATATGTCATAATATTTTGCAGGTGCAATTTGATCGAAGTGCCCTTATCCCTTTTTACCTCATCAATCTTATAGATAAGGTGGAGCTTTGTTGCTCAACTTTGTAGCTCTTCTTCATATGAGCTAAATTGAACCTTCTATTGATCTTTTTGAGCTCTTGGGCCCTCTTCTCACTTTTTTTTAGGATTTGAGTTTTCTCTCCCAAAGTTGTGGAAAATGAGGTTGTTTGGGTGCTATCATGATTCCACCAATGAAATCCAACCCATGTCTCCCCTTGGTCGAGAAATCAAGTTTCAAAATGAAGGATATTGTAAAGGCGGCTAGGGTTCTGCAAATCAGGTTGAAAATTTAGAGCGACTCAATGTATTTGAAATATATAGAGTGAAAGGTGCAAGAATTAGGGCTAAGATACACTAGGATAAAGATGAAGAAGTTGTGAGAAAATGGTACTTTGAGTGCTTAAATCGAAAGCAAGCTTTTGAAAGTATATTAGTACATAAGGGTTGTCCAGATGAGGAATATAATAAAATTCTTTAAAAAATTAAATCACTTCTAAAGGTCAAGAGCAACTTGGTTTGGTCAGTGATATAGTCCTCACTAGGGTTCAAGCCCTGTCGGTGACATGCTTGTGCTTGTGCTAATGCCTGTGGATGCATGCCAACACACACAAAATGGTTGGGGCCAGGTGCAAGTCCTGAGTGCCTGACAGAATAAATACCCCCACTCATCATTGCTTTGCCAAAGCACAACCTGTTAGACACTCAATTTGTGATAATGGGAAGCTTAGTAAAAAAAATTCACTTCCAAAGAATCTTCACTTTTAGGGGATATGATGCTAATAGAAGCGAGACCATGGATGCTATTAGGTGGCGTTTTTTCTATATCACTAAAATTTGAGTTGGTTTCTCCATCATGGCCCTTTCCCTTTGATAAAGATGACCTAGAGGATGATTTACAGGATATAATAGAGGATGAATCTCTAGGAAAGGGTGAGCTCCCTTTTGAATTCTATAGGAAGCTATAATTTGTATGCAGTCGTGCAGACCTCTAAAGCCACAATGAGAATGTGGGTGCTGACAGAGCACAAAGTTATGTTTGAGCTGTGAGCTTTGCAAATTCAAAATAAAAAATCTGTGATTGCGATCTATGAATTATGTGTTAAGAAGCATTGAGTGGGAACAGAGGCGAGATTATGTTAATATAGGCCTGATCAAGCTTTTTCATAAGAGGAGAAAAAGAGGCATGGTAGGAGGATGGAGTCCAGTCATCTTGCTTAATGAGAAATGTCTTCTCTAAGGTGTTATCTAAAGCCCTAGTCAACATGATTAAGTTTATTGATGCAAGGATTGTGTAATATGAGAAAACAAGCTTCACCAAGGGTTGATTGGATAGAGGGCACCTTTCTCAAAGATTGATCAAAGCTTATGATAGAATTGAGTGGGATTTTATTTTGGATATATTATGTTGATTGGGATTTGGTACTCTTTTAAATCAGGTTTCAAGCACACTTTTATCTTATGCCTTTACTGGAGCTTATGTTAATAACGGGGACTGGTTAGAAGTAAGAGGTGATTCCTCTTCAAAGCTCTTTCAGGGAAGGGTGTCCTTTGGCCATCTTTTTATATCCTATTGCAATAGATTGCTTCTTCTTAGGATATTTACTGGAGCTTCTCAATTGCAAGGCAGATTAAACACATTCTTCTCCTTGGCATGGAGAGCAACTTTTCAATGTGCATTTTGCAGAGGATTTGCTCTCATCATGAAGCTTGCTAAGAGTTTTGTATAGGGAACAATGTAGTGTTTCGACATCTTCACTAGATTAGTAGGAACAATGATTAGCGAGGAAAAGGTCAGGGTTCTTATTATTGGGCAAAATGACTTTCTTGACTAGCTTTTTAAAGAATGTAAAGTAATTCAACCAAGATTTGTTTTAAGGTACTTGGGCATTTCCTTCAGAATTGATGTCTTGACTCTTGTTAGTATACTTGTGGAAGTAGGTGTTGAACAAGTTTGAGAACAAGCTCCATGGATGGTTCACTAAAATATATCGCTTCTAGGGAGCATCGCTATAGCCAACAAATTCTTGGCAGTGGGGCATATATATTATTCTTCCTGTTTGTTTTCTTTTGCATCATGATACAGAAAATTGGAGATGCTTCTTAGGTGGTTCCTTTCAGGAAACGAGGAGGAAAGAAAAGTGTCTTGCTTGTATCACTGACCAAGTCAGATCAACTCGGACAAGTCAACATGTGAATTTTGACTTGGTCAAGTCAGAAATGACTTGTGAATTTTGACTTGGTCAAGTCAGAAATGACTTGGCCAAATCAGTGGACTTGTCATCCTATGCGGGGCCTGAGGTTTAAAAATAGGAAAAACAGTTTGCAAAGGTTTTTGTGGCACTGAGTTGCAATGGGTTGCTAGGCGAATCCTCATCTAGGCATGTGGTGCTTCTAGGTGTGACTGCAACTGGAGTATTTTTGAGAGCATTCACACAAAGAAAAGAAATTGTATGGAACAACCATTGGATGATTTGATCTTCATGCAATGTAACCTTCAGTTGAGGTGCAAGTTACAACCAATCGACCAATACATCTATTGGGGATTCTGTAGTCTCAGAGGAGATTATTCCCACCTAGGATTGGGTTGTGGAAAGTCAACCACAAACGGTTTTAGAGGATGACTTCAGCTAGATGGAGTTGGAGTTGCTTAAATTGTTGGAGAAAGATGAGCCAAGTGTTGAACTTTTAGGGAAGCCTCTCAAAGTAACATTGCAATAGATGCAAATGCTTATCCAGAGGACATTCTTGGGGATTTAACCTATGATGATGATTTTGATGAGTCACGGGTCATGACTTAGTCTTTATTCCTGTGTTTCCAGAAACAAGAAACACAGAACAAAATGAGAAATGGGTTTAGACTATGAAACATAAATTATGAGATTTTGCAGCAAGGTTTTTTAGTGTTCTCTTTAATAATTTTGCAAGAATAATTAAACATTTTAACTATCCACACTAAAGATAATTTATTTTTGCAAATCATTCAAATTTATATAGTTAAAAAGAGATATTGTATTCACATTCATAACAAAAACCGGTCCATCCTCAATAACATGATTCATATTCATAACAGAAAGTTTGCAATAATGGAAATATCAGACTGTTCACTGTTCAGTTCATAAACGATAAATCAGTTCACTATAAGACTAATATTTAGATTCCATCTCATTGTTGGCTATTCAGGAATTGAAGAGTTAGTGGCACTGCTTTGATCAGGTTTAGTATCATTATGACTATGAGCTTCTAAAATCTCTTCTGCATTTGCCTAGAACACCTTCAAAGGCAATTTCTCGTCACCATCATCCTCGGAACAAACATAATCCCACATCCTAATGGGTGCAATAAGGTAATCTTCCTGTTGTAGCAATAGAATGTGAGGATTTGAGTGAACACATGCCAAATCTCGAGCCTTTCGAGTGAAAATGCTGATGAACTAGTCACATACGTAACAAAATGGAGATGTAATTTAAAATCTAACAATAGAAACTTGAGCTGGGCCTATTTTTTTGGCCATTTCTTGCAGGGCAGAAACTTGTGAGAAACGACCAGTAAAAATGCTATTCATTTCTTGAGAAACATGTTTCCATCCATGATTGAGAAATAGACTCCAGGTATAGGTTTCTGGTGTGGTTTCAGTTTCAGTATGGGTTTTTGCCAGAAACGACCCCCCTTGGGTGATTTTTTTTTGTAACAGTTCTTTTCTCATTAGATCATATATCATTATAGTTTAGATGATTTTCGAACTCTGGAAGCCATTTAGAGCCTCAATTTTTGTGGTATTTCTTAGAACTTTAACTTAAGTACTTAAGAACAGTGTTTTGTGTATCTCAATCCAAGTCACATGACAATAGGACCATCTGAAATGCAACACAAGGGATACACACACACACAGAGACAACATGGGTGTCTGACACACAGACCACCTGAAATGCAACACAGGGGATACACACACACACACACAAGAATAAAATATAAATGTGATGGGAGGGGGACACACACACACACACACACACACACTACCAGAATAAAATGTAGACTAAAGATGCAAAGTTTTTGAGCATTTAGAAAATAGAACTACATCGAACACACAAGAATACTGTGAATCCACTAAAACCCAGAAAGATGAACGATAAGCTTCAACAATCTTTACTACCCAGAAATTTATTTAACACATTTAAATTTCTGAAATTGCTAATTTACAGTTACAGCTAGGTTTTCTTCACAGAAAATAAAATCGCACAGCAGAAATAAATACTAAGAACACTGTAGAGAGTAACAACGATCACATCAAATGAGAGACACTAGAATTTTTGGGTAAAATAACCCCGGGAAAAACCTAATATGGGAAAACCCGTTCTTCAGTTTGTGGATTTTATTATTGCAGCTGAAAATATAGAGATCTCTTACAAAGCAGATTGAGTTACAGCAATCGCTGAGGAAACCCCAACGAAAATTCTTCTCAGCACCTGTACGGCTCTCTCTAAACCAAATCGAACCCAACAACACAAAATTGGCCCAGCAAACGAGCTTCTGCGCAAATCGTATGGCCCAACTGTGTTGTCTCTGTGTCACACGTGCGGCTCTCTCAGATCTGTAGTACGGCCTCTGCAAATGGCTGAGAAAACTAGTCGATCCACCTACTAGAACTCTCCTCTGTCTTCTTTGCAACTCTTCTCCAAACCCTCAAGTGAATCTCCTCCTCTTGCTGAAACTCGCCCTCTCTCATGTGAATAATGCGCCCGAGCCACCAAGTCCATTTCTTTTATCTCAATGAGCAAGCGAAAACCCTATCTCCAAAGAGATCAAGGGATGAGATCAACCCTCACTCTCTCAATGAGATGGATGGCCAAGATTAAAAGACCATCACTGAAATTATTTTCACTTTTAACTTTAGAAAAAGTGCTTATTAAGTCAACATTAAAATATAACACATTTAATGTACTTTTTCCCAAGTAAAACTTTGGGAAAGAGATTAATCCATCAACTTGGCTAGTTTCATTGTCCTCCACCCATGCTAGGACGCCATGCATGAAGAAGACCTTCTGAGTTATACTTCTCAACACTCCCTCTTAACGAGGAAGGGATTCTGAACCAACCCCATCTTATCTCTGAACTTCATAAACTTCTATTTGCAAAGTGCCTTGGTGAATATATCTGCCACCTGATCCTCTATCTATATGTATTGGAGCCTCACGACTCCCCTCTATACACAATCTCGTATGAAGTGATAGCGGATGTCTATATGCTTGCTATGATCATGAAACACATGATTCTCAGAGAGCCTGATGCAACTGTGATTATCACAATGTATCATAGTAGCCTCTAACTCCTTGTCGAACAGTCCCACGAACAACTTCCTCAACCAAAATGCCTCACTTGCTGCCAAACTAGCTACCATGTACTCTGCCTCAACATAGCTTAATGCCACTGATCTCTGCTTCCTGCTGAACCAGGATATAATATCCGATCCAATGCTGAAGCAACACCATGAAGTGCTCTTTCTGTCCTCTGCGCATATTGCCCAATCAACATCTATAAAACCTGCCAATCTCACTCCACCACTGCGCTCATACAATAACCTGTACTCCACTGTACCTCTCAAGTAGCGAAGCACATGCTTCACAACTATCCAATGTACTATTTGAGGGTCCACTTGAATTGACTCAAAGAGTTAACTACAAAGCTAATATCTGGCATAGTATTGACCAAATACATGAGCAATCCAGTAAGTTGACGATAGATGGTGGGGTCTACTGTCTCAGAACTAGATACATCAATCTTCCTCCAATTCGTCACTAGAGGCGTGCACATGGGCCTGCAATCTGTCATCTTGAACCTGTGCAAGATCTCCATAGTATACTTCCCCTATCCTAAGAAGAAGCGCCCATCTGTCTTCCAAACCTCCAGACCAAGGAAGTAATGCATCAAACCAAGGTCTTTCATCTCGAACTCTGCTGTAAGGTTAGCCTTGCAGTTTGCAATCAACTGCTCATCTCCAGTAAGAAAGAGATCATCAACATAAAGTACTAGTATGAGAGGCACCTCACTTGCTAGAAAATACATGTTTGAATCAGCCTCACTCCGCTGGAATCCCATCTCTCTCAAGCAGCTGTCTATCCTTGAGTACCATGCCTGAGGTGCCTGCTTGAGCCCATACAAGGCTTGTCTCAACCCACAAACATGCGTCTCCCTATCTCCAACCTCAACCTTCAGGCTGCTCAATGTAGAATTCTTCCTCAATAACTCCGTTGATGAAGGATGTCTTCACGTCTATTTGATGAATGCGCCAACCCATCTCTGCTGCTAATGACATAACTGCTCGGATGGAGGAATATCTAGCCACCGATGCGAAAGTCTCCTCGTAATTGACTCCCTCTTTCTGTGCATACCCCTTGGCTACTAAGCATGTTTTATACTTATCCACGCTTCCATCAACTGCATGCTAGACTTTATAGATCCATCTGGATCCAACCACCCTTTTTCCCTCTGGCCTGGGCACCACTTCCCATACATTGTTCTTCATGATAGAGGCATACATCTCCATCATGGTCTTTTGCCACACTCCATGCTGTGCAGCCTGCTCATAAGTGGAAGACTCGACATCTATAAGCTCTGTCATGAGCGCCATGTACCCAAGTCTTTGTGGTGGTTTACTTGGTCTAAAAAATCTCTCTGGAGGTGATACCTATTTAGAATCACTAACTGTGGACCTGTACCACTTAGGCCATGGCCTAGGTTCAATCTCCTGTGGAACAACTTCATGCTGCTCATTCTCTTCACCAGTGTCTTGACTGTCCTGTCCACTAGTCTCCCTCTCAACACTAGTACCTACACCTGTACCCTGTGCTTGTGACTCGGTACTCTATACCTCCTCAATCTTTTGCCTCGAGTCCTGTCCCTGCTGGCCCTCTACCTACAATGGCATATCTCTAGATCTCCTCAATGCCCGCTCCTCCTCGAATTGCACATCCCTACTTACCACAATTCTCCTGTGCACGACACAAAGATGCGATAGGCCTTGGAGACCTCACTGTAACCAACTAGTATCCCCTTCCCTCCTGTGGGGTCCAACTTTTTCCTCTTCTCTGAAGGGACATGACAATAACAAACACTCCCAAAGATGCGAAGATGACTCACATCTGGCCTAACACTTGTATAAAGCTTCTCGAGTGTCAGTTTCCCCAACACAAAGTGGGGACTCCCTTTCTGAATGTATACAGCTGTGTGACAAGCCTATGCCCATAAAAACATGGGTAATCCTTGATCATGTATCATCGCACATGATGCACCCACTATGGTCCTGTTCTTGCGCTTTGCCACTTCATTCTGCTACGAGTTATAAGGAATTGTAAGCTCCTTCTTAATACCTTCAACAACACAATATTCCACGAACTCATTAGAGGTGTACTCACCTCCATTGTCCGATCTAAGTACCCATATCCTCCTACTAGACTGGTTCTTCACTAGAGCTTTGAACTCCTTGAACCTGTCAAAGACCTCATCCTTGGTCTTAAGGAAATATATCGAGGTCTTCTTGGAGTAGTCATCAATAAAGATCACGTAGTAGCTGAAAGCACTAACTGACTGCACACTCATAGGACCAAAAACATCCGAATGGATTAGATCCAAGATCCCCTTGGACCTATGCTCACTAGATGGAAATGCTTTGCAGGCATACTTTCCCAATGTGCAACCCTTACAAGGGTCATGCTTCTCTGTTGCAACCTGGGGCATTCCTCTTGTCTCAAATGACCCAACACACCAAAGTGCAAATGCACCATCCGTCTGTGCCAAAACTCTCCCAAATCAGTGCTGCTGTTGACCAATCCTTTCCCTGACTCGAAATGTAATTTGTACACTTTCTCACTGCGAACCCCAATCACTTTGTCCATCTTGGTTGTAGACCCCTTTGGTCTAATATACACTTTCCCTCCACGAAAGGTAACCTCAAACCCTTTGTCCTCTAGGGTCAAAACTGATATGAGGTTCTTGGTAAGACTAGGAACATATAAAATGTCAGCAAAACAAAGTGGTTTACTTGACCTCCTCTAAAATGACACCGTGCCTCTGCCTTGCACCTTATAGCGCGCATCATCTCCAAGCTCAATATGAAGATTCACACCTCCCTCCTGCAAGCTACTGAAGAACTCCTTGTGCCCAGTCATATGAGAAGAGGCGCCATTATCCACATACCAAACATATGTGACAGTTGAGCTTGACATACATGCAATAAGGCATAAATCCTCCTCAAAGCTCTTCGCAAACTCGTCTACTCCTTCAGAAGCTGCCATCTGTGGCTTAGTCTTTTTCTTTTCTGGACACCGTGAGGCAAAATGTCCAAACTTGTGACATTGAAAACACTTGACTTTGGAGAAGTCAATGTTCTTCTTCTTTCCTGAGCCTTTCTTCTTAGGCTTTCCCTTGCCTTTGCTAGCAAGAGCCAAAGCCTCCTCATCCACAACCTGAGACGCTATAAATGATCCACTCACCTGACCAAGGTGAATCTCCTCCTGCACAAAATCATCCCATAAGCGTTGCCAGTTAGGGTGTTTCTCTCGAGCTACAATCCCACGCACAAACGAGACCCATGGTTTTGAAAATCCATTTAGGGCTATACGTACTAACTCAAAATCCTCTGTCTTTGAGCCAATTGCTCTAAGAGCGTCCCTGATCTGTGTAATACGAGTGAGGTAAGGAATCACACCTTCGCCCTTAGCCATCTTGGTACCTTGCAGCCGTTCCTGAAGCACCATAATCCTGTTCTCATTTTTACTCAGATAGAGGCTACCCAAGGCCGCCCACATGTCCTTAGCAGACGTTTTCCCTGAGAGGTGTGGGATTATGTGATCCTTTACCCCATCAAGGATTATGCTCATTGCCTTTGCTTCACCCTTCTTCTAGGCTCCCAATAAAGCTGCATCTGTAGGAGCTGCTGCTTTATCTGCAATATGCTCAAGGACATCATTGACATCCAAGATTGTGGTAACCCTCTCTTTCGAGGTGGGGAAGTTTTGAGCACCTTGAAGTTTATCCTCAACTCTCAAAGTCATGGCCATTTTGAAAGTGTCCTTGTCCAAATCCTTATGTTGTCCCACAAACTGATCCTGTGCTTAGATCTGAAATTGATCTTCTGTAGTCAATACACTGATGCTGTTACTCCAACAGTCCCACGCTTAGATCTGAAATCAAGCAATATGTTGATGCTGTTACACCAACAACAATACGATGATGCTGTTACTCCAACAATCATGCTCTGATACCATGTGAATCCACTAAAACCCAACAAGATTAACCATAAGCTTCAACAATCTTTACTACCCAGAAATTTATTTAGCACATTTAAATTTCTGAAATTGCTAATTTACAGTTACAGCTAGGTTTTCTTCACAGAAAATAAAATCGCACAACAAAAATAAATAGTAGGAACACTGTAGAGAGTAACAACAATCACATCAAATGAGAGACACTTGAATTTTTGGGTAAAATAACCCCGGGAAAAATCCAATATGGGAAAACCCATTCTCCAGTTTGTGGATTTTATTATTGCAGCAGAAAATATAGAGATCTCTTACAGAGCAGATCGAGTTACAACAAAAATTCTTCTCAACACTTGTACGATCCTCTCTAAACCAAATCGAACCCATCAACACAAAATCGGCCCAACAAACTAGCCTCTGCTCAAATCGCATGGCCCGGCTGTGTTGTCTCTGCGTCACACGTGCGGCTCTCTCAGATCTGTAGTATGGCCTCTGCAAATGTCTGAGAAAACTTGTCGATCAACCTGCTAGAACTCTCCTCCGTTTTCTCTGCAACTCTTCTCCAGCAAACCCTCAAGCGAATCTCCTCTTGCTGAAACTCACCAAGTCGATTTCTTTTATCTCAATGAGCAAGCGAAAACCTTATCTCCAAAGAGATCAAGGGATGAGATCAACCCTCACTCTCTCAATGAGATGGATGGCCAAGATTAAAAGACCATCACTTAAATTATTTTCACTTTTAACTTTAGAAAAAGTGCTCATTAAATCAACATTAAAATATAACACATTTAATGTACTTTTTCCTAAGTAAAACTTTAGGAAAGAGATTAATCTATCAACTGGGCTAGTTTCATTGTCCTCCACCCATGCTAGGATGCCATGCATGAAGAAGACCTTCTGAGTTATACTTCTCAACAAATACATCATCAATCATACATATAGAATCATAAACTGTAGTCTTTTCCTTCTTTGTTGTCAAAATGTTTTGCATGCATACGTTGATACTATATGTGGGAATGCCACTGGCAAATACAAAATAGGGAAATCTTATAGCTCACCAGTTGTCCTCCTGCATCTCACAATCAAAATCATCCAGATCATCACCACTGCTACTGTGCTCTGCTTCATCCTCCTCCTCTATATCCAGTCCAAGATCTACTTCTGCTGGTGTGGAAGATGGCCTTTCAAGAGGATCACTATCATCAAAAGTGAGTGGCTCTAGGACCAGTGCAATAAGATCCAAGTGGGCCACTGCCAACTTGAGCTACTATCCACCTGAAATGCAACATGAGGGACATGCATATCTCTCTCTCTCTCTCTCTATATATATATATATATTACAAAAGTAAAATATAAATGTGACATGAGGAACACACACACACATGACAGGAATAAAATATAGACTAAAGATGCAAAGTTTTTGAACATTTAGATAATAGAATTAAATCAAACACAACAATACACCATCTATCATACGTATAGAAGCATAAAGTGTAGTCTTTTCATTCTGTGTTGTCAAAATATATTACATGGATAAGTTGATACTATATGTGGGAATGCCAATGGCAAATACAAAGTAGGGAAATCTTATAGCTCGTCAGTCTTCCTCCTACATCTCATAATCATAATCATCAAGATCTCTCCTTCATCCTCCTCTATATCCAGTCCAAGATCTGCATCATCAAAAGTGACTGGCTCTAGGACCAGTGCAATAAGCTCCAATTTGGCCACTGCCAACTTGAGCTACTATCCAAACCCATATCATCAGGAATTACCTCCCACATCTTTGTCATTTCCTTCAAGTACTCTTCCCTCTTCCTGTATATAAGACAGAAGAAGCCTACATTTCTTCAAAGTAAATTCCCATATGTGCTTCAATTCCTTGGAAACAATATTAGCACTTGATGAGGTCCATGCTGATTTAATAGGTGCAAGGAGTCTATCCTCCTCTTCCTTTGCCTTCAAGTAGAGATTGACACATCTTAATAAATAAAGGAGACCATGCAACATTAAATGGAAGGAAACTGAGGTAGAAAAAGAACCCGATGGTAAGATTCACCTCCTTTGGCAGTCTTTGTTGAAATATTTTTTCCATAGGATCACCACTAGGAGCATGCCTCTTCCTTGATGATATTGCTGGTCTGCTATCAAATTCAGTTCCACTCCCACTTCTAAGATTTCAGTCACTAGCTGAGAAGCTCAACCATTAGGATTCAATCACTAGCTAAGGCTAGCTATAGCTCGTTGAATGGGAACCAGAGTCAGAGAGAGTGAAAAAATTGACACACATATGAATGGGCTCTGCCAAGAATCTTTTTCTGTTATAAGGACCTTCCCTGAAAGGATCTGATGGATGACAAGGGGAACTTGAACTTTTCTTTTATCTTAATAGGTTACACAGAGGATTGATTTTTGCTGATGAAGAAGCTCAACCAGTAGGATTCAGTCACTAGCTAAGACTAGCCATAGCTTGAATGGGAACCATAGTCATAGATACTGCAAAAATTGATATGCATATGAATAGGTCCTACCAAGAATCTTCAACAGCTCTGGAGGACAGGTTTTGCAAAATTGATATATAATTTGGTCACCCATGTCATGTTTTAAGGATATTTTGGCTCTGTTCCACTGAAAGCCAAATGTGACGACGGGCTATTCTGGTTCTACATTTAACAAGACTTTTGAAGAAGCCCAATAGTGGATTGCAAAAACCATATTGCTTATTTTAACTCTTCGAAATTTGTTAACAGGTCAAAATGGAAATTTTAGGTTGTCTGATTTCATTGATCTCTGAGAGTGCAGAGGTCTCATTTATAAACATGTCACTTTGTAAGCTCTTATGTATGAAATTTTGCACGACTGATTTCATGACATTTTATGTAATATAAATTTCACTAAATGTTCTGTATTTGATATGCAGTTTGCTAGACTCTATCCTCTCGACCAAAGGGACATGTCCCCAGTACCACGTACGATTAACTTTGAAGTTCCAGTGCCTAAATCAGTTGAAGTGGAATCTTCTGCTAGGGATTACACTCCTCCACAATATCTTACACTCTTGTTCACAGACTTGGGTGTTCTAACACCGTCTGCAGTCAGTGATGAGCTAATTCAGTTGTATCTATAATTATTTATGGTTCATTTTTTTCTTCTGGAAGCCTTGATTGTAAAAATATCCTGCTTTATTTATCTGCAGGCCTCATTGACTGGTTGCAGTAAAATATTTCTAGGCATTTTCCATCCGTTGCCTTTCCACTCACCCTTACCCTCTTTCTTTTCCCCTAATCGGCATGTTTTTTCAGTGCGTTAGAGAATAGTAATTTATAATTGCAGAGGAAGTTGAAAAGCAGAGGAAGTTGAAAAGCAGAGGATGCAAAATGAAACTCTGCTGATCCATTTTTTGTGACCATTGTTTATCTGAAATTAATCATGTTTGTAATAATGCCAAGGATGATGAAAACAGATAAGTAGACTAGGCGATCATCTTATATTTAGTACTTCCCTTTTACTAGTTAGCTACGTGAAATTGCTATCATTATATGGAGATTGAGATACCTTCATGGATGAACAAAACATTGAACCACTTTTAAGCTTTCAGTCCTCTTCGGTGCTGTATATAATGATATTTTTCTTGGAATCCACCTGTTCTTTCACATATCCTTTTCTGAGAAGCAAATAATGAACTGCAACGGGCAGGCAACACTGTTATTCTGTTTCACCTTTTAATGGAATGAATATTGAATCACTTATTCTTCTAGGTAATTTTTAATATATTGTGTAAAATTACTTTTGGCTTGAAATTCTCCGGATACTCTAGCCCTCTTTGATTGAGCTGCAAAGGATGTACCTAATAAACCATTATATTAATTTTCTTCGCTTTAATTAAGTACACAAAACTTGCCTATACCGATAACTATCCGCCAATCACTGTGTTGAAGGATTACCCTTTTGCTTCAGAATACATTTTTTTTATCTAACATGATTTAAAAATGACGCAACACCAATCAGTTAAAGATGAAATTTTATCTATTTGGGGAATTTATCAATTCGACGTAGAGTCTCCAAATATGAGAGCCAGAGAGATTGATTCAAAGCAATTGTTTTATTTTTATTATGTGCATTTTGGAACATATTCATGCTATATAACACCCATAAACAAAATACCAGGGAACATAATATTTTTTTATAGTTGTTTCTTCGACCACCTAAAATGCAAAACATTTAAACATGTTGCCATTATGGTTCGAAGCTATTTTGGTATGCTTACTACTATTTCTTCTTGCATGTTACTGGTTTTCCAATAATACCCTCGCACCAGATATAGTCAGACAGGCTCCAGTGCTACTTGAAGTCAACCACTGTATTCATTAATTTTGTTTTATGAAATTGAGATACATTTGTCTGTACAACTGAAATTGAGATGCATTTGTTCTATGAATATCTTTTCTTTTTCATGTTATTGGATTTCTTAGTGTACGCAATTACTTTTTACCTGAGTCTACTAGGCCGCTGCCTTGCAGAAATATCGAGGGAGAGAAGACCTAATTTTAGTATATCAAGGATTTATTCGCCATTCTTACTTTGAAAGTTACCAGGAGTTTGGTATCAATTTAATTGATCTTCCAATAGAAGATTGTTTTAAAGTGCTTGTTTGACGCTATACAGCCCAGAATAAATTTGTTGCTTCGCTGCATAATAAATTCATCGATCCGCTTGGAAAGGTATAATATCGTTGGATAGTGATAACAGCGATATATAGTATGGCATGATATGATACACAACTAGTCTGTCAAGGACCATGCCTAGTTTAATGGGAAATCATTTACCATGGATAATTCTTCATAGGAAATGAGGGAAAAATCATAGGGAACAGAAGGATTTGGTCTTGTTAGGTCACGAGAGTCGGAGTCTTGTGAATGGAAGGTCCAAATTAACAAAGTTTGTGATGGCCCTTTCAAGAATAGGAAAGCTTTTGTCTTCGAAATAATTTCATTTATTTCCATGTTCAAAATTGGAGTAACAAAGGTATCTCCAATGTTTAACTTGGGTTATAGTCAATCTATCAATCAATCATAACTACTACGAGTAATTTTGGATCAATCATAATTACTGCAAGTTTTGGCTTATTATGAGTGGCTCTAATAGGAGAAAAAAATTCTTCTATTTTGTTTAAATTTGGATATTGCAAAATGTAGGTCTAAGCACTCACGATTTCTAGCCATTTCCATTAACATAGTCTCAATCTCAAATTTCTTCCATAGACACTTCACAGAGTCCGTTAACCTCTAGATTTTCACCTTGGAAAATCTCGAGGGTTAAGAGCCAACAAGCACTATTTTGGTTGGCATTTTGAGATTCTCCCATAGTTAACACTGGTGTTGAGCAAGAGATTGGTTTCCATCAGAGGTAGGTATATGATCTGTATGTGGTTGTTTTGTTCAGAGTTACGATTAGCTTGGTTTCCCATGCATTTTGAGAGAGATGTCTACATACAACGAGTGTTGCTACTTTTTAGGAGACACGGTTTGAATGGATCTCTAACAAGTGTTGCTACTTTTTAGGAGACACGGTTTGAATGGATCTCTTGACAGTTTGGAGCAGTTCTGAGCATACATGGATGGTCCTTGCATGATTCTAGGCTCGATAGCACTTTTTCGGGTGACATGCAAGAATTTTCTATTTTTAACAGTTTGGACTCCAGGGTGCAGATTCAGATTTTGAGCACATTATTGATCCTTGAGACGTTTCGAGTCTTTTGGACCTTTTCCGGGATGATTTGGCACATATTTCTATTTTTAGCAAGTTCAAGACAAGGGCTCACATGTCGATTCTGATGCGGATTCAGATTCCCTATGGAAAATCAAATCCAATGAGTATAATATCATGGACATGCGAGGAATTTCTATTTTTAGCAGTAGACACATGATGGTGGTCTCTTAGTCATTTCGAACATTTCTGGAAAGTTTGGGTCAGTTTCGACAATTTTTTTTTTTTTTTGGATTGGATGGCTATTTTTGGAAATTTCTATTTTTAGCAGTCATCATCATCTCAAGCAGTGACAAGTGGCGAGCTGAGATTTCAACATGCAACAAAGGATCAGGGTGATGTGACATCTACATGGCATCATGGACCAAGGGTGCATTTTCCAAGGATTATGTATTAATTGAGAATTAATTAAGCTAAAAAGGTGGCTGAGGTGGCATTGTTTTGGAGAAAGTTTAGCCATTCAAGGCTAATTTTTATCACTCTACTACTCCAACTCACATATATTCACTTTTCATGCATTAACTTCCCAAAATTTCCCTTAAATTGATTTTAAATGCTAATTTTCTAAAATTTAGGAAAATACCCCCAAAATAGGGTGAATTCCTCTTCCTTGGCTAGCACATGCATAATTGGCGTGTGTTGACGTTAAAGTTAACTAAACACTCAACTCACTCTTACCTTCACTTAATGTATCATTTCCCTCACTTAACTCACCATTATCTCAGTTCCATATCCCTCACTCTCACACCTTTAACCCACCGTTCACATTACTCACTAACATTTATTCCCTCATGCACATTAACTCCTATTTTCTTCACACTATTTTCTATATATTGGATGGTCTTCATTGGTTATTGGTCGGTTCTTGGCAATAATAACAATGTTTCTTTCTCATTCTTCTCTTAGTCTAGTGACTCTTCTTTGAGCGAAGTGATCATTGTACCAGTTTGGACTTGCCTATTGTGGTGTAGCCGACCCTCTTGCAAGCCTATCAATAAAGAATTCAAGTGTTTGTGTTCTAACCTTGTTTCTTGTTGGTATTCTGTGAAATTTGCATTTTGATTGTCATTTTTTGAACTATTTCATTGTGATTTTATTAATCTTTTGACTAGTTTTCTGTTCATTCTCTATTCTCTATTCATTGTGCTAACCCTACAAGATCCTTCCAAGTGAAAAAACTATCTTTCTCAAGTGTTTTGGACAGTTTTAGCATGCTGTTCAAGTCATAACAACAATTGTTTTTTGAGTTTATACGCAGAAAATCAGTCATAAAAGACAACAACAAGGTACTTAGGGTGCCAAGGGACTCCCCCCCCCAGAGGCTAGCAGGCACTAGCCCAAACATAGAGGGGTTTAGTCAGTGACAATTTGGGGCTATTACTCTTTGAATTAGCCAAGTTTTTGTCGTTGAAATATCAGTTATATCAACACAATTAGAAGGTGGAAATTTGTGCTAACACACCCCAAACCCTTTTTCCTAACCTGACCCACAACTCCAAACCTAGTACCTTCATGTTCCAAAACTTTGTTTGGCTGTTTGGCTATGGAATTCTTATTATATTTTTGATTATGTGGTTCCCTCCCTATGATTGCGGGGCTTCGAATAGGTTGATCGGTTTCACCTAATTTTTAGAATTTTACAATATCATGTTGTAGTCTCTTACATAACCGAATGATTTCGAATGATTGATTATCCCTTCTCCCTTTTTGTTGCTTCATCAAAATGTGGTACATGGAGGCCCATATTTTTTCTCACCATCCCATTAGATGATATTTAAAAAGATGGCTGGCTTTATGATCCTTGGAGGCCATATGACGGGAGCTTGGAAGGCCCAATTGAATGGGCCTAATGGTTAAGAACATGTGTTTCCTCCTAAGAGGTCACAAGTTCAAATCTGGAGGGGGGTAGGGTATGTATACCATACCTCCGTAGACTTCACCAATCAAATCGCTGGGCGGAGGGGAACCCTTGTCCCACAAACAAGGGGGTTTCATACACCAATTTGGTGTGGTGGCTTGGCCGTTACCTTAAACATAGATTATTATTATTATTATTATTATCATGCAAGTACCAGATAACCACTCATGGATATGAGGCAGAATTAGCATAAAGATTAACAAACTTGAGAATATAGACTTAAAGTACCATACTGTGTCCATTGATCCTGGAGTGTCCATTGATCCTGGAGTGATTTTAAGCTAAGATCTCACCATTGCTTATAACATTTGTTATTTTTTTTCCACATGCATGTAAGGTAATTAGCTTAAATCAGACATTTTAAAAGCAATCTATAAACGAAAGCACAAGTATCATAATGTGTCCATTGATCCTAGAATGATTTTAAGCTAAGATCTCACCATTTTAAAAGCATTATAACATTTGTTATTTTTTTTTTCACATGCATGTAAAGTAATTAGCTTAAATCAGACATTTTAAAAGCACTCCATAAACGAAAGCACAAGTATCATAATGTGTCCATTGATCCTAGAATGATTTTAAGCTAAGATCTCACCATTTTAAAAGCATTATAACATTTGTTATTTTTTTTTCCACATACATGTAAGGTAATTAGCTTAAATCAAACATTTTGAAAGCACTCCATAAACTAAAGCACAAGAGGATGCCTTTATTTTTTTATAAATGTTAAATCTTTAATGATTTTGAAATTTAAGACCTTAATTTGAAATTTAAGGCAATAATCTCCACTATATTCAAAGGAAGGGGCTTTAAAAGACAGCCTATATAAAACAAACATTGCTATATGTTGTTTCTAATTTTTAATTTAGAAGGTTATGTGAAGAGGTACAGCCTATATAAAACAAAGATTGCTATATGTTGTTTCTAATTTTTAATTTAGAAGGTTATGTGAAGAGGTTAATACAGAAGTTTTGAATTATAGAGAATTGTTTGTAATTTTTAATATAAATTATAGAGATTTGTTTATAATTTTTAATATAGAAGAGTATGTGAAGAGGTTAATATGAAAGTTTTGAATTATAGAGAAGATTTTTGACATATTGTTTTTTTTCATGAAATAGATTGCATAGATTTTATTTTGATTTTGTAGTTTAGAGTTAAACATTTGCATATAGACTTCATTGAGGGGAATTAATCTCATTTATCTTTAAACAAAGGGGATAAAAAACAAGTTATATTGAAATAAATAATCGAGGCTAAAAATTTATCCTAATCTTAAAAATGTTGATTTAATTAAAATGTTAATTTAATTAATAATGAAGCATAATGACTTCCCAAATAAATCATGCAAGGGTAATGATTCAATTAATTCCATATACAATTTACTAAAAGAGACTAAAAATTTTCAAATCATTAAAGAAATACTTAGTGAAATCTCTTTTATCAAAATATAGGCAGTTCACTTAGAAAACAAAATAAAGAGCCAAAGCATTAACATAACATAGAAATTAAAAAGACAAAAAAAAATATAGAAAAAAAAACAAAAAACGATTTATTAGTTATTTCATGTGTAAGTCAAAAGAGAAATATAAATTTTATTAATTATTTTCTTTGTAAAAATTTATTCCTTTAAATATTTATTATTATTGGTAAAGTGTGAAGTGAGTTATAATGAGATAAAAAAGAATGAGCATAGGCCATTTCTAAATTTGAATCAAAATCAATTAGTCTTTAGACACTAATTAGGTAGGTTGATATGTGCACAATTTAGAGTTATAATGCAACGTTGCTCAAATAAGACATTGATTATTAAATTCTCAATTGGCATGTCCATAATTTGTTTTTAAAAAGGTTGATAGTTTCATCAATGCTATTATTTGAAGGAACTTTCTTGGAAATGAGGTGTCAAGGCTCTGAATGATTATGTTTGACAGGATGCTGTTCTTAACATTCCTTACAAACTTATGGTCCACTTGCTTCTAGGCCTTATCCAAAATTATGATTAATTGATTAAAGAAATCATCTATTCTACCTCTTTGTATAAGCTACGGCTTAATAGAACAATTGAATTTAGGAGTATGAAGATTTATCATATTCCAAGCATTCTTGTTACCTAATTTTCTATAGTAAAGACTTCAAGTTGTCTCTCCCGGAGTATTTGAGTTCAAGTGCATCTCTACTAAATATGTTCAACATCATCCCTATACTCCCCATTGGACATGACACTCTACTTTCTCTAGATCCCTCTTCATATTAGAATTTAGAAATATGCTTATAAATTTAAAGCTCATGGTTAAGATGTAGAACATCCAATGTGTTATAACATCTCCTCTATAAATAAAATTACCAAGGGAAACATGTAATTGATGCATAAATTATCTAAGTGAATGATATATTTTGTCCTTCACCTTCTATATTAAGAAAATAATTTGGAGTCTATATGCGAGTCAATTAAGACATTCGATGATAATTACTTGAATGACAAAATTTATGTTGAAAATATCATGGAATGAATTACCAAATGCCAAATATTTATTGACAATATCGTGCAATTGACAACATAATCACCATGCAAGTGATCAATGCTAATGCCAATGATTGATCAATTGTTATAAAATGATAGGTTTTGTAACTTAAATAAACTATGTGGAGTAATTTATGATATGCTATTATTGGTAAGTGAACATCACTATATCCACCATAGAAATGTTCTAGACAAAATTTGTATAAAGGATTTCATGATCGTTGTAATTTCTCTCGTTAACATAATGTGAAATTTTGTATATTACATTTCACAATATTTTTTTTTTTTTGTTGAGGACACAACTTCAACTATATATTTAGACAATCGGTATGGATACAATTATATTACATATTAATAATATTAATAAATATATTAACTAATGATATTAAAAGGGTGCAAGCCTCGTCCCCAAGGTGTAGGACAGTTGGTGATGGAGTGCGCTATTAAGGCATTCCGTGATGTTAAAGTCACCGGTTCGAAATCTGCAGGGACAAAAAATCCAGCCATGTTAAGGGTTGGTGTGGCTCAGGCCGGGTGCGATCCCCGGGTGATTTTGACGGCTTAGATGCTCCTGAGTCGCGGTTTTTCAGCCAAAGGCTAGTCCCGCAAGCCACAAACAAACTAGTAAACAAAAAAAAAGGGTGCAAGCCTCACCAAAATTGGA
>ML795748.1:52306-68142 GCA_009831015.1 Picea engelmannii
AGTCCAGGGGCCCTAGATATATCTAGGGTCTTCAAATGCTTGGTCCCAGACCAAGACTTCCATGCCCCAGGCATGGTTACCTTGGACCCAGTCCAGGGGCCCTAGATATATCTAGGGTCTTCAAATGCTTGGTCCTAGACCAAGACTTCCATGCCCCAGGCATGGTTACCCTGGACCTAGTCTAGGGGCCCTAGATATATCTAGGGTCTTCAAATGCTTGGTCCCAGACCAAGACTTCCATGCCCCAGGCATGGTTACCCTGGACCTAGTCCAGGGGCCCTAGATATATCTAGGGTCTTCAATCTCTTGGTCCCAGACCACATACCCCAGGAGTGCACTGGGGGCCCTAGATCTTGTCTAGGGTCTTAGCCATCCTCCAGGAGAATGGCTCTCGCTGCTGGATGTAAATTTAACAGGATGTCTATATGCTTGCTATGATCATGAAACACATGATTCTCAGAGAGCTTGATGCAACTGTGATTATCACAATGTATCACAGTAGCCTCTAACTCCTTGTCGAACAGTCCCACGAACAACTTCCTTAACCACAATGCCTCACATGCTGTCAAACTAGCTACCATGTATTCTGCCTCAACATAGCTTAATGCCACTGATCTCTGCTTCTTGCTGAACCAGGATATAATATCCGATCCAATGCTGAAGCAACACCATGAAGTGCTCTTTCTATCCTCTGCGCATCTTGCCCAATCAACATCTATAAAACCTGCCAATCTCACTCCACCACTGTGCTCATACAATAACCTGTACTCCACTGTACCTCTCAAGTAGCGAAGCACATGCTTCACAACTATCCAATGTACTATTTGAGGGTCCACCCTGAACCGACTCAAAGAGTTAACTACAAAGCTAATATCTGGCATAGTATTGACCAAATACATGAGCAATCCAGTAAGTTGACGATAGATGGTGGGGTCTACTGTCTCAGAACTAGATACATCAACCTTCCTCCAATTCGTCACTAGAGGCGTGCACATGGGCCTGCAATCTGTCATCCTGAACCTGCGCAAGATCTCCATAGTATACTTCCCCTGTCCTAAGAAGAAGCGCCCATCTGTCTTCCAAACCTCCAGACCAAGGAAGTAATGCATCAAACCAAGGTCTTTCATCTCGAACTCTGTTGCAAGGATAGCCTTGCAGTCTGCAATCAACTGCTCATCTCCAGTAAGAAAGAGATCATCAACATAAAGTACTAGTATGAGAGGCACCTCACTTGCTAGAAAATACATGTTTGAATCAGCCTCACTCCGCTGGAATCCCATCTCTCTCAAGTAGCTGTCTATCCTTGAGTACCATGCCTGAGGTGCATGCTTGAGCCCATACAAGGCTCGTCTCAACCCACAAACATGCGTCTCCCTATCTCCAACCTCAACCTTCAGGCTGCTCAATATAGAATTCTTCCTCAATAACTCCGTTGATGAAGGATGTCTTCACGTCTATTTAATGAACGCGCCAACCCATCTCTACTGCTAATGACATAACTGCTCGGATGGAGGAATATCTAGCCACCGATGCGAAACTCTCCTCGTAATCGACTCCCTCTTTCTGTGCATACCCCTTGGCTGCTAAGCATGTTTTATACTTATCCACACTTCCATCAACTGCATGCTTGACTTTATAAATCCATCTGGATCCAACCATCCGTTTTCCCTCTGGCCTGGGCACCACTTCCCATACATTGATCTTCATGATAGAGGCATACATCTCCATCATGGTCTCCTGCCACACTCCATGCTGTGCAGCCTGCTCATAAGTGGAAGACTTGACATCTATAAGCTCCGTCATGAGCGCCATGTACCCAAGTCTTTGTGTTGGTTTACTTGGTCTAAAAAATCTCTTTGGAGGTGATACCTGTTTAGAATCACTAACTGTGGACCTGTACCACTTAGGCCGTGGCCTAGGTTCAATCTCCTGTGGAACAACCTCATGCTGCTCATTCTCTTCACCAGTCTCTTGACTGTCCTGTCCACTAGTCTCCCTCAACACTAGTACCTGCACCTGTACCTTGTGCTTGTGACTCAGTACTCTGTACCTCCTCAATCTTTTGCCTCGAGTCCTGTCCCTGCTGGCCCTCTACCTGCACTGGCATATCTCTAGATCTCCTCAATGCCCGCTCCTCCTTGAATTGCACATCCCTGCTTACCACAATTCTCCTGTGCACGACAGAAAGATGCGATAGGCCTTGGAGACCTCATTGTAACCAACTAGTATCCCCTTCCCTCCTGTGGGGTCCAGCTTTTTCCTCTTCTTTGAAGGGACATGACAATAAAAAACACTCCCAAAGATGCGAAGATGACTCACATTTGGCCTAGCACTTGTATAAAGCTCCTCGAGTGTCAATTTCCCCAATACAGAGTGGGGACTCCTTTTCTGAATGTATACAGCTGTGCGACAAGCCTATGCCCATAAAAACATGGGTAATCCTTGATCATGTATCATCGCACATGATGCACCCACTATGGTCCTGTTCTTGCGCTCTGCCACTCCATTCTGCTACAAGTTATAAGGAATTGTAAGCTCTTTCTTAATACCTTCAACAACGCAATATTCCACGAACTCATTAGAGTGGTACTCACCTCCATTGTCTGATCTAAGTACCCATATCCTCCTACCAAACTGGTTCTTCACTAGAGCTTTGAACTCTTTGAACCTGTCAAAGACCTCATCCTTGGTCTTAAGGAAATATATCGAGGTCTTCTTGGAGTAGTCATCAATAAAGATCACGTAGTAGCTGAAAGCACTAACTGACTGCACACTCATAGGTCCAAAAACATCCGAATGGATTAGATCCAAGATCCCCTTGGACCTATGCTCACTAGATGGAAATGCTTTGTGGGCATACTTTCCCAATGTGCAACCCTTACAAGGGTCATGCTTCTCTGTTGCAACCTGGGGCATTCCTCTTGTCTCAAATGACCCAACACACCAAAGTGCAAATGCGCCATCCGTCTGTGCCACAACTCTCCCAAATCAGTGCTGCTGTTGACCAATGCTTTCCCTGGCTCGAAATGTAATTTGTACACTTTCTCACTGCGAACCCCAATCACTTTGTCCATCTTGGTTGTAGACCCCTTTGGTCTAATATACACCTTTCCTCCACGAAAGGTATGTTAGAATATAGAAGATTGTGTGCTCGTTTTACCATTGACGATACCCTCGTCACCCAACCACAGGTTGAAGCCTCCCTCCGAGCACCTTAACCTTGACTTGAGAATTCCTCCGGAAGCAAACCATAGGCTAGATAGCCAGACAAAGAGTAGCGCATCAATCCCCAAGGATAGCGCAACACAAAAGACTGATCAGATGTTCCAAACCCTAGCCAAGAGATATTCAAGCCAATACTGAAACTAGCTGCTGCTGCAGCTGCAGCTGCAACCCCCCTCCAAACCTGCGCACCAGACTGCAACTGCAGTGCGCACCAACTGGGAAAACTGCAGTCCTGAGATGTGTCAAATGAAAACTGGCGCCCTGTATTTATAGTAGTCCTGCCAGTTTACTGGGGCCGACTTTTCTTTCTGGGTATGTGTCTGTTCAGTATATTATTATTAATTTTGGCCGACTTCTTCTCTTGGAGGCTAATAGCCTAATATAAATTTTCTTCTTGAGCCAACAAGGCTTCTAGGGTTATTAGCCAACTCATTAGGGTTTCTCTTGCTTCCCAGAGTCTTCTATTCTCGTCAGGTTCACACATGGGGGTAAATACCTCCCGCAACTACCATAATATTAACAAGGTAACCTCAAACCCTTTGTCCTCCAGGGTCGAAACTGATATGAGGTTCTTGGTAAGACCAGGAACATATAAAATGTCAGCAAAACAAAGTGGTTTACTCGACTCCCTCTAAAATGACACTGTGCCTCTGCCTTGCACCTTATAGCGCGCATCATCTCCAAGCTCAATATGAAGATTCACACCTCCCTCCTGCAAGCTACTGAAGAACTCCTTGCGCCCAGTCATATGAGAAGAGGCGCCATTATCCACATACCAAACATATGTGACAATTGAGCTTGACACATGCAATAAGGCATAAATCCTCCTCAAAGCTCTTCGCAAACTCGTCTACTCCTTCAGAGGCTGCCATCTGTGGCTTAGTCTTTTTCTTTTCTGGACACTGTGAGGCAAAATGTCCAAACTTGTGACATTGAAAACACTTGACTTTGGAGAAGTCAATGTTCTTCTTCTTTCCTGAGCCTTTCTTCTTAGGCTTTCCCTTGCCTTTGCTAGCAAGAGCCAAAGCCTCCTCATCCACAACCTGAGACGCTATAAATGATCCACTCACCTGACCAAGGTGAATCTCCTCCTGCACAAAATCATCCCATAAGCGTTGCCAGTTAGGGTGTTTCTCTCGAGCTACAATCCCACGCACAAACGAGACCCATGGTTTTGAAAATCCATTTAGGGCTATACGTACTAACTCAAAATCCTCTGTCTTTGAGCCAATTGCTCTAAGAGCGTCCCTGATCTGTGTAATACGAGTGAGGTAAGGAATCACACCTTCGCCCTTAGCCATCTTGGTACCTTGCAGCCGTTCCTGAAGCACCATAATCCTGTTCTCATTTTTACTCAGATAGAGGCTACCCAAGGCCGCCCACATGTCCTTAGCAGACGTTTTCCCTGAGAGGTGTGGGATTATGTGATCCTTTACCCCATCAAGGATTATGCTCATTGCCTTTGCTTCACCCTTCTTCTAGGCTCCCAATAAAGCTGCATCTGTAGGAGCTGCTGCTTTATCTGCAATATGCTCAAGGACATCATTGACATCCAAGATTGTGGTAACCCTCTCTTTCGAGGTGGGGAAGTTTTGAGCACCTTGAAGTTTATCCTCAACTCTCAAAGTCATGGCCATTTTGAAAGTGTCCTTGTCCAAATCCTTATGTTGTCCCACAAACTGATCCTGTGCTTAGATCTGAAATTGATCTTCTGTAGTCAATACACTGATGCTGTTACTCCAACAGTCCCACGCTTAGATCTGAAATCAAGCAATATGTTGATGCTGTTACACCAACAACAATACGATGATGCTGTTACTCCAACAATCATGCTCTGATACCATGTGAATCCACTAAAACCCAACAAGATTAACCATAAGCTTCAACAATCTTTACTACCCAGAAATTTATTTAGCACATTTAAATTTCTGAAATTGCTAATTTACAGTTACAGCTAGGTTTTCTTCACAGAAAATAAAATCGCACAACAAAAATAAATAGTAGGAACACTGTAGAGAGTAACAACAATCACATCAAATGAGAGACACTTGAATTTTTGGGTAAAATAACCCCGGGAAAAATCCAATATGGGAAAACCCATTCTCCAGTTTGTGGATTTTATTATTGCAGCAGAAAATATAGAGATCTCTTACAGAGCAGATCGAGTTACAACAAAAATTCTTCTCAACACTTGTACGATCCTCTCTAAACCAAATCGAACCCATCAACACAAAATCGGCCCAACAAACTAGCCTCTGCTCAAATCGCATGGCCCGGCTGTGTTGTCTCTGCGTCACACGTGCGGCTCTCTCAGATCTGTAGTATGGCCTCTGCAAATGTCTGAGAAAACTTGTCGATCAACCTGCTAGAACTCTCCTCCGTTTTCTCTGCAACTCTTCTCCAGCAAACCCTCAAGCGAATCTCCTCTTGCTGAAACTCACCAAGTCGATTTCTTTTATCTCAATGAGCAAGCGAAAACCTTATCTCCAAAGAGATCAAGGGATGAGATCAACCCTCACTCTCTCAATGAGATGGATGGCCAAGATTAAAAGACCATCACTTAAATTATTTTCACTTTTAACTTTAGAAAAAGTGCTCATTAAATCAACATTAAAATATAACACATTTAATGTACTTTTTCCTAAGTAAAACTTTAGGAAAGAGATTAATCTATCAACTGGGCTAGTTTCATTGTCCTCCACCCATGCTAGGATGCCATGCATGAAGAAGACCTTCTGAGTTATACTTCTCAACAAATACATCATCAATCATACATATAGAATCATAAACTGTAGTCTTTTCCTTCTTTGTTGTCAAAATGTTTTGCATGCATACGTTGATACTATATGTGGGAATGCCACTGGCAAATACAAAATAGGGAAATCTTATAGCTCACCAGTTGTCCTCCTGCATCTCACAATCAAAATCATCCAGATCATCACCACTGCTACTGTGCTCTGCTTCATCCTCCTCCTCTATATCCAGTCCAAGATCTACTTCTGCTGGTGTGGAAGATGGCCTTTCAAGAGGATCACTATCATCAAAAGTGAGTGGCTCTAGGACCAGTGCAATAAGATCCAAGTGGGCCACTGCCAACTTGAGCTACTATCCACCTGAAATGCAACATGAGGGACATGCATATCTCTCTCTCTCTCTCTCTATATATATATATATATTACAAAAGTAAAATATAAATGTGACATGAGGAACACACACACACATGACAGGAATAAAATATAGACTAAAGATGCAAAGTTTTTGAACATTTAGATAATAGAATTAAATCAAACACAACAATACACCATCTATCATACGTATAGAAGCATAAAGTGTAGTCTTTTCATTCTGTGTTGTCAAAATATATTACATGGATAAGTTGATACTATATGTGGGAATGCCAATGGCAAATACAAAGTAGGGAAATCTTATAGCTCGTCAGTCTTCCTCCTACATCTCATAATCATAATCATCAAGATCTCTCCTTCATCCTCCTCTATATCCAGTCCAAGATCTGCATCATCAAAAGTGACTGGCTCTAGGACCAGTGCAATAAGCTCCAATTTGGCCACTGCCAACTTGAGCTACTATCCAAACCCATATCATCAGGAATTACCTCCCACATCTTTGTCATTTCCTTCAAGTACTCTTCCCTCTTCCTGTATATAAGACAGAAGAAGCCTACATTTCTTCAAAGTAAATTCCCATATGTGCTTCAATTCCTTGGAAACAATATTAGCACTTGATGAGGTCCATGCTGATTTAATAGGTGCAAGGAGTCTATCCTCCTCTTCCTTTGCCTTCAAGTAGAGATTGACACATCTTAATAAATAAAGGAGACCATGCAACATTAAATGGAAGGAAACTGAGGTAGAAAAAGAACCCGATGGTAAGATTCACCTCCTTTGGCAGTCTTTGTTGAAATATTTTTTCCATAGGATCACCACTAGGAGCATGCCTCTTCCTTGATGATATTGCTGGTCTGCTATCAAATTCAGTTCCACTCCCACTTCTAAGATTTCAGTCACTAGCTGAGAAGCTCAACCATTAGGATTCAATCACTAGCTAAGGCTAGCTATAGCTCGTTGAATGGGAACCAGAGTCAGAGAGAGTGAAAAAATTGACACACATATGAATGGGCTCTGCCAAGAATCTTTTTCTGTTATAAGGACCTTCCCTGAAAGGATCTGATGGATGACAAGGGGAACTTGAACTTTTCTTTTATCTTAATAGGTTACACAGAGGATTGATTTTTGCTGATGAAGAAGCTCAACCAGTAGGATTCAGTCACTAGCTAAGACTAGCCATAGCTTGAATGGGAACCATAGTCATAGATACTGCAAAAATTGATATGCATATGAATAGGTCCTACCAAGAATCTTCAACAGCTCTGGAGGACAGGTTTTGCAAAATTGATATATAATTTGGTCACCCATGTCATGTTTTAAGGATATTTTGGCTCTGTTCCACTGAAAGCCAAATGTGACGACGGGCTATTCTGGTTCTACATTTAACAAGACTTTTGAAGAAGCCCAATAGTGGATTGCAAAAACCATATTGCTTATTTTAACTCTTCGAAATTTGTTAACAGGTCAAAATGGAAATTTTAGGTTGTCTGATTTCATTGATCTCTGAGAGTGCAGAGGTCTCATTTATAAACATGTCACTTTGTAAGCTCTTATGTATGAAATTTTGCACGACTGATTTCATGACATTTTATGTAATATAAATTTCACTAAATGTTCTGTATTTGATATGCAGTTTGCTAGACTCTATCCTCTCGACCAAAGGGACATGTCCCCAGTACCACGTACGATTAACTTTGAAGTTCCAGTGCCTAAATCAGTTGAAGTGGAATCTTCTGCTAGGGATTACACTCCTCCACAATATCTTACACTCTTGTTCACAGACTTGGGTGTTCTAACACCGTCTGCAGTCAGTGATGAGCTAATTCAGTTGTATCTATAATTATTTATGGTTCATTTTTTTCTTCTGGAAGCCTTGATTGTAAAAATATCCTGCTTTATTTATCTGCAGGCCTCATTGACTGGTTGCAGTAAAATATTTCTAGGCATTTTCCATCCGTTGCCTTTCCACTCACCCTTACCCTCTTTCTTTTCCCCTAATCGGCATGTTTTTTCAGTGCGTTAGAGAATAGTAATTTATAATTGCAGAGGAAGTTGAAAAGCAGAGGAAGTTGAAAAGCAGAGGATGCAAAATGAAACTCTGCTGATCCATTTTTTGTGACCATTGTTTATCTGAAATTAATCATGTTTGTAATAATGCCAAGGATGATGAAAACAGATAAGTAGACTAGGCGATCATCTTATATTTAGTACTTCCCTTTTACTAGTTAGCTACGTGAAATTGCTATCATTATATGGAGATTGAGATACCTTCATGGATGAACAAAACATTGAACCACTTTTAAGCTTTCAGTCCTCTTCGGTGCTGTATATAATGATATTTTTCTTGGAATCCACCTGTTCTTTCACATATCCTTTTCTGAGAAGCAAATAATGAACTGCAACGGGCAGGCAACACTGTTATTCTGTTTCACCTTTTAATGGAATGAATATTGAATCACTTATTCTTCTAGGTAATTTTTAATATATTGTGTAAAATTACTTTTGGCTTGAAATTCTCCGGATACTCTAGCCCTCTTTGATTGAGCTGCAAAGGATGTACCTAATAAACCATTATATTAATTTTCTTCGCTTTAATTAAGTACACAAAACTTGCCTATACCGATAACTATCCGCCAATCACTGTGTTGAAGGATTACCCTTTTGCTTCAGAATACATTTTTTTTATCTAACATGATTTAAAAATGACGCAACACCAATCAGTTAAAGATGAAATTTTATCTATTTGGGGAATTTATCAATTCGACGTAGAGTCTCCAAATATGAGAGCCAGAGAGATTGATTCAAAGCAATTGTTTTATTTTTATTATGTGCATTTTGGAACATATTCATGCTATATAACACCCATAAACAAAATACCAGGGAACATAATATTTTTTTATAGTTGTTTCTTCGACCACCTAAAATGCAAAACATTTAAACATGTTGCCATTATGGTTCGAAGCTATTTTGGTATGCTTACTACTATTTCTTCTTGCATGTTACTGGTTTTCCAATAATACCCTCGCACCAGATATAGTCAGACAGGCTCCAGTGCTACTTGAAGTCAACCACTGTATTCATTAATTTTGTTTTATGAAATTGAGATACATTTGTCTGTACAACTGAAATTGAGATGCATTTGTTCTATGAATATCTTTTCTTTTTCATGTTATTGGATTTCTTAGTGTACGCAATTACTTTTTACCTGAGTCTACTAGGCCGCTGCCTTGCAGAAATATCGAGGGAGAGAAGACCTAATTTTAGTATATCAAGGATTTATTCGCCATTCTTACTTTGAAAGTTACCAGGAGTTTGGTATCAATTTAATTGATCTTCCAATAGAAGATTGTTTTAAAGTGCTTGTTTGACGCTATACAGCCCAGAATAAATTTGTTGCTTCGCTGCATAATAAATTCATCGATCCGCTTGGAAAGGTATAATATCGTTGGATAGTGATAACAGCGATATATAGTATGGCATGATATGATACACAACTAGTCTGTCAAGGACCATGCCTAGTTTAATGGGAAATCATTTACCATGGATAATTCTTCATAGGAAATGAGGGAAAAATCATAGGGAACAGAAGGATTTGGTCTTGTTAGGTCACGAGAGTCGGAGTCTTGTGAATGGAAGGTCCAAATTAACAAAGTTTGTGATGGCCCTTTCAAGAATAGGAAAGCTTTTGTCTTCGAAATAATTTCATTTATTTCCATGTTCAAAATTGGAGTAACAAAGGTATCTCCAATGTTTAACTTGGGTTATAGTCAATCTATCAATCAATCATAACTACTACGAGTAATTTTGGATCAATCATAATTACTGCAAGTTTTGGCTTATTATGAGTGGCTCTAATAGGAGAAAAAAATTCTTCTATTTTGTTTAAATTTGGATATTGCAAAATGTAGGTCTAAGCACTCACGATTTCTAGCCATTTCCATTAACATAGTCTCAATCTCAAATTTCTTCCATAGACACTTCACAGAGTCCGTTAACCTCTAGATTTTCACCTTGGAAAATCTCGAGGGTTAAGAGCCAACAAGCACTATTTTGGTTGGCATTTTGAGATTCTCCCATAGTTAACACTGGTGTTGAGCAAGAGATTGGTTTCCATCAGAGGTAGGTATATGATCTGTATGTGGTTGTTTTGTTCAGAGTTACGATTAGCTTGGTTTCCCATGCATTTTGAGAGAGATGTCTACATACAACGAGTGTTGCTACTTTTTAGGAGACACGGTTTGAATGGATCTCTAACAAGTGTTGCTACTTTTTAGGAGACACGGTTTGAATGGATCTCTTGACAGTTTGGAGCAGTTCTGAGCATACATGGATGGTCCTTGCATGATTCTAGGCTCGATAGCACTTTTTCGGGTGACATGCAAGAATTTTCTATTTTTAACAGTTTGGACTCCAGGGTGCAGATTCAGATTTTGAGCACATTATTGATCCTTGAGACGTTTCGAGTCTTTTGGACCTTTTCCGGGATGATTTGGCACATATTTCTATTTTTAGCAAGTTCAAGACAAGGGCTCACATGTCGATTCTGATGCGGATTCAGATTCCCTATGGAAAATCAAATCCAATGAGTATAATATCATGGACATGCGAGGAATTTCTATTTTTAGCAGTAGACACATGATGGTGGTCTCTTAGTCATTTCGAACATTTCTGGAAAGTTTGGGTCAGTTTCGACAATTTTTTTTTTTTTTTGGATTGGATGGCTATTTTTGGAAATTTCTATTTTTAGCAGTCATCATCATCTCAAGCAGTGACAAGTGGCGAGCTGAGATTTCAACATGCAACAAAGGATCAGGGTGATGTGACATCTACATGGCATCATGGACCAAGGGTGCATTTTCCAAGGATTATGTATTAATTGAGAATTAATTAAGCTAAAAAGGTGGCTGAGGTGGCATTGTTTTGGAGAAAGTTTAGCCATTCAAGGCTAATTTTTATCACTCTACTACTCCAACTCACATATATTCACTTTTCATGCATTAACTTCCCAAAATTTCCCTTAAATTGATTTTAAATGCTAATTTTCTAAAATTTAGGAAAATACCCCCAAAATAGGGTGAATTCCTCTTCCTTGGCTAGCACATGCATAATTGGCGTGTGTTGACGTTAAAGTTAACTAAACACTCAACTCACTCTTACCTTCACTTAATGTATCATTTCCCTCACTTAACTCACCATTATCTCAGTTCCATATCCCTCACTCTCACACCTTTAACCCACCGTTCACATTACTCACTAACATTTATTCCCTCATGCACATTAACTCCTATTTTCTTCACACTATTTTCTATATATTGGATGGTCTTCATTGGTTATTGGTCGGTTCTTGGCAATAATAACAATGTTTCTTTCTCATTCTTCTCTTAGTCTAGTGACTCTTCTTTGAGCGAAGTGATCATTGTACCAGTTTGGACTTGCCTATTGTGGTGTAGCCGACCCTCTTGCAAGCCTATCAATAAAGAATTCAAGTGTTTGTGTTCTAACCTTGTTTCTTGTTGGTATTCTGTGAAATTTGCATTTTGATTGTCATTTTTTGAACTATTTCATTGTGATTTTATTAATCTTTTGACTAGTTTTCTGTTCATTCTCTATTCTCTATTCATTGTGCTAACCCTACAAGATCCTTCCAAGTGAAAAAACTATCTTTCTCAAGTGTTTTGGACAGTTTAGCACGTTGTTCAAGTCATAAGAACAATTGTTTTTTGAGTTTATACGCAGAAAATCAGTCATAAAAGACAACAAGAAGGTACTTAGGGTGCCAAGGGACTCCCCCCAGAGGCTAGCAGGAACTAGCCCAAACAGAGAGGGGTTTAGTCAGTGACAATTTGGGGCTATTACTCTTTGAATTAACCAAGTTTTCGTCGTTGAAATATCAGTGATATCAACACAATTAGAAGGTGGAAATTTGTGCTAACACACCCCAAACCCTTTTTCCTAACCTGACCCACAACTTCAAACCTAGTACCTTCATTTTCCAAAACTTTGTTTGGCTGTTTGGCTATGGAATTCTTATTATATTTTTGATTATGTGGTTCCCTCCCTATGATTGCGGGGCTTCAAATAGGTTGATCGGTTTCACCTAATTTTTAGAGTTTTACAATATCATGTTGTAGTCTCTTACATAACCGAATGATTTCAAATGATTGATTATCCCTTCTCCCTTTTTGTTGCTTCATCAAAATGTGGTACATGGAGGCCCATATTTTTTCTCACCATCCCATTAGACAATATTTAAAAAGATGGCTGGCTTTATGATCCTTGGAAGCCATGTGACGGGAACTTGGAAGGCCCAATTGAGTGGGCCTAATGGTTAAGAACATGTGTTTCCTCTTAAGAGGTCACAAGTTCAAATCCAGAGGGGGGTAGGGTATGTATACCATACCTCCGTAGACTCTACCAGTCAAATCGCTGGGCGGAGGGGAACCCTTGTCCCACAAACAAGGGGGTCTCATACACCAATTTGGTGTGGTGGCTTGGCCGTTACCTTAAAAATAGATTATTATTATTATTATTATCATGCAGGTACCAGATAACCACTCATGGATACGAGGCAGAATTAGCATAAAGCTTAACAAACTTGAGAATATAGACTTAAAGTACCATACTGTGTCCATTGATCCTGGAGTGATTTTAAGCTAAGATCTCACCATTGCTTATAACATTTGTTATTTTTCTCCCACATGCATGTAAGGTAATTAGTTTAAATCAGACATTTTAAAAGCACTCTATAAACGAAAGCACAAGTATCATAATGTGTCCATTGATCTTAGAATGATTTTAAGCTAAGATCTCACCATTTTAAAAGCATTATAGCATTTGTTATTTTTTTTTTCCACATGCATGTAAAGTAATTAGCTTAAATCAGACATTTTAAAAGCACTCCATAAACGAAAGCACAAGTATCATAATGTGTCCATTGATCCTAAAATGATTTTAAGTTAAGATCTCACCATTTTAAAAGCATGATAACATTTGTTATTTCTTTTTTCCACATAAAGGTAATTAGCTTAAATCAGACATTTTAAAAGCACTCTATAAACGAAAGCACAAGAGGATGCCTTCATTTTTTTATAAATGTTAAATCTTTAATGATTTTAAAATTTAAGGCAATAATCTCTATTACATTCAAAGGAAGGGGCTTTAAAAGACAGCCTATATAAAACAAACATTGCTATATGTTGTTTCTAATTTTTAATTTAGAAAGTTATGTGAAGAGGTTAATACAGAAGTTTTGAATTATATAGAATTGTTTGTAATTTTTAATATAAATTATAGAGAATTGTTTGTAATTTTTAATATAGAAGAGTATTTGTAGAGGTTAATATGAAAGTCTTGAATTTGAATTATAGAGAAGATCTTTGACATATTGTTTTTTTCATAAAATAGATTGCATAGATTTTATTTTGATTTTGTAGTTTAGAGTTAAACATTTGCATATAGACTTCATTGAGGGGAATTAATCTCATTTATCTTTAAACAAAGGGGATAAAAAATAAGTTATAGTGAAATAAATAATTGAGGCTAAAAATTTATTTTAATCTGAAAATGTTGATTTAATTAATAATGAAGCATAATGACTTCTCAAATAAATCATGCAAAGATAATGATTCAATTAATTCCATATACAATTCATTAAAAGAGACTAAAATTTTTCAAATCACTAAAAAAATACTTAGTGAAATCTCTTTTATCAAAATATAGGCAGTTCACTTAGAAAACAAAATAAAGAGCCAAAGCGTTAACATAACATAGAAATTAAAAAAACAAAAAAAAATATAGAAAAAAAATGATTTATTAGTTATTTCATGTGTAAGTCAAAAGAGAAATATAAATTTTATTAATTATTTTCTTTGTAAAAATTTATTCCTTTAAATATTTATTATTATTGGTAAAGTGTGAAGTGAATATTTATTATTATTGATAAAGTGTGAAGTGAGTTATAATGAGATAAAAAAGAATGAGCATAGGCCATTTCTAAATTTGAATCAAAATCAATTAGTCTTTAGACACTAATTAGGTAGGTTGATATGTGCACAATTTAGAGTTATAATGCAACGTTGTTCAAATAAGACATTGATTATTAAATTCTCAATTGGCATGCCCATAATTTGTTTTTAAAAGGGTTGATAGTTTCATCAATGCTATTATTTGAAGGAACTTTCTTGGAAATGAGGTGTCAAGGTTCTGAATGATTATGTTTGACAGGATGTTGTTCTTAACATTCCTTGCAAACTTACAGTCCACTTGCTTCTAGGCCTGAACCAAAATTATAATTAATTGATTAAATAAATCATCTATTCTACCTCTTTGTATAAGCTATGGCCTAATAGAACAATTAAATTTAGGAGTATGAAGATTTATCATATTCCAAACATTCTTATTACCTAATTTTCTATAGTAAAGGCTTCAAGTTGTCTCTCCCGGAGTATTTGAGTTCAAGTGCATCTCTACTAAATATGTTCAACATCATCCCTATACTCCCCATTAGACATGACACTCTACTTTCTCTAGATCCCTCTTCATATTAGAATTTAGAAATATGCTTATAAATTTAAAGCTCATAGAACATCCAACGTGTTATAACATCTCCTCTATAAATAAAATTACCAAGGGAAACATGTAATTGATGCATAAATCATCTAAGTGAATGATATATTTTGTCCTTTACCTTCTATATTAAGAAAATAATTTGGAGTCTATATGCGAGTCAATTAAGACATTTGATGGTAATTACTTGAATGACAAAATTTATGTTGAAAATATCATGGAATGAATTACCAAATGCCAAAGATTTATTGACAATATCGTGCAATTGACAACATAATCACCATGCAAGTGATCAATGCTAATGCCAATGATTGATCAATTGTTATAAAATGATAGGTTTTGTAACTTAAATAAACTATATGTGGAGTAATTTATGATATGCTATTATTGGTAAGTGAACATCACTATATCCACCATAGAAATGTTCTAGACAAAATTTGTATAAAGGATTTCATGATCGTTGTAATTTCTCTCGTTAACATAATGTGAAATTTTGTATATTACATTTCACAATAATTTTTTTTGTTTTTGTTGAGGACATAACTTCAACTATATATTTAGACAATCGGTATGGATACAATTATATTACATATTAATAATATTAATAAATATATTAACAAATGATATTAAAAGGGTGCAAGCCTCGTCCCCGAGGTGTAGGACAGTCGGTGATGAAGTGTGCTATTAAGGCATTTTGTGATGTTAAAGTCATCGGTTCAAAACCTGCGGGGACAAAAAATCCAGCCATGTTAAGGGTTGGTGTGGCTCAGGTCGGGTGTGATCCTCGGAGGATTTTGACGGCTTAGATGCCCTTGAGTCACGATTTCTCAGCCAAAGGCTAGTCCCACAGGTCACAGACAAACTAGCAAACAAAAAAAAGAAGGGTGCAAGCCTCACCAAAATTGGATATATATATATATA
>ML795748.1:68177-93524 GCA_009831015.1 Picea engelmannii
TATCAAATCAATATTTTTTTATTAGGTCCAATATCTCTATATTTGTAACCATACCTATTGTCTTATCTAAAGAATGTAGAAAGCTCCATACTTTTTTTAAGCATATCTTAGAACTCCCAATTTTATGATCTAGTTTTTGGCCATTATTTTGTTATGGACACACTCTTCCAATATTAACAAGTAATTATTTTTAGAAATTTCACTATATTAAACTATGCATCTACGCACTGAGGCTAAAACTCCTTAATTGCTAATTACTATGAACCATCTCAACCATGTCTTAGAACTCCCAATTTTATGATCTAGTTTTCGACCATTATTTTGTTATGAATACACTCTTTCGATATTAACAAATTATTATTTTTAGAAATTTCACTATAGCCAATCTATGCACTAACACTAAAACTCATTAATTGTTAGTTATCATGAACCACCTCATGTCCCTCCACAAAATTATCCTTGATAGCTTGTTCCTCTACCTTGCCTTGGTTACCTTTTGTTGTAGTGTCTATGTTTTAAATACATTCCCCTAATAAGGGATGCTTTCTTGAGTTGGCCATTTATTTACTACTTCCACAAAGGGTTGGTTATTTAGATATTTTTTTCCTTTGGCATGAACATAATGGGAGAAAAATACAAAAAGATAATCTAGGTGTAAACACGAGCTTAGTAGTTCTTTGACCTTTTTTTTGTTAGTTTCGGTCTTTGATAGTTGTTATGATGATTGATTTGACTGAATGGTTGTTTTGTAATTGTTAGTTCAAACCATTAATAGGGCTATTATACTGAGATTTTAAAGTTCATATCTATTAGTGGTATTGTGAAAATAATTTTTTATAGAGAAAATAAACCTATGGATTAATGGCATTACATACACATTAATACATAGCTTTTATAAGTTAAGAAAATGTGAAGATCACTACAACCATAACTATGGAATTTTCTATGAATAAGGATAATTTTTTTAACATCATCAAACTTGGTTAAGAGATTTATTTTTAGGGTTATACACATTTTAGGGTTTGAACCTAGGTTATCATGATGTTGAAGCCCTATCTCAACTAGTAAAGCACAACACAATGAATCAAATATGTGTTATCAAATTTATGATGAATTTTCTATGAATGAAAATAATTTTTTTAACATCATCAAACTTAGTTAAGAGCTTTATTTATAGGGCTCTACACAATTTAGGGTTTGAACCTAGGTTATCATGATGTTTAAGCCCTATCTCAACCACTAAAGCACAACCCAATAAATCAAATATATGTTATCAAATTTATGATGAAAATATATGTTATCAAATACTCATTCTTTAATGGGTGATATTATTTCTTTTAACACTTTATTTTAACAAGAATAAAAACACAGTTACATTTTAAATAAATTTTTTCTTATGAAATATTCAAAATCATCACGTGAATGAGTGAAATATTTCTTTATTTCTTAAATGCTACGATGGCAACTTATTTGGTATTTTTTTAATTGTGAAATTAGATTTGTTACAATATACACTATCAAATGATTGGTTTATTTTAGGAGTAAAAGAAACAAATCTAATTTAAAGATCAATATTCTTTTAATTAATATAAATGTTCTATGTCAAAGAGAGTTTTAATTTTAATTAATTAACTTTTTAATTTTCAGTTTTCATCCATTGTGCTTCATTCCCAATACAACTTCCTTAACTACTAGGAATTGATGCTATCTATATTTACTTCCTAATTCTTCTCCTTGTTCCCCCATTTTCTGTGGTTGTGATGTCTATGCTATTTCTTAGGTCTTAGTGCCAAGGACAAATATAGAAATTGAGCCCTTACATGATTGGGTTATTAAATTAATTAAGGATGGAAGAGGAAATGTAGTCTCGCTTAAGGATGATGAATTGTTTAGTTTACATAATAATATTAAATATGATACTATCACTAAATAATTGGTCATAAGGCTGAACAAAGAGATAGAGAGGGAACAAGGAGATTGAAACCACCACAACCATAGTAGATGTGAGTGGCATGAGAGTTTCCACAACTATCAATCTAGGAAGAGCATCATCATATGTTATCGATATAAAGGCGACAAAATAAGAGTTCATCATAAATAATCCTCAAGGGTTAGTTCAATTGGTAGATGCTCATGTGAAAATACACATAGGTCTTAGGATCAAATATCATCGAGTCTCCTGTGGTTACTAGTCAATGTATCGACTAGTGGTTACAACCATTCTTCATATGGAAAATGTGGGAAGAGTGGGGAAATATGTGAGGGGTTTGGAACATTTACTACATGGGAAAGTGAGGGATTATATTTCACCAAAAAAATATCTTTGATCAGATAGAGCCTAAAGGAACAACTCACTACTAACACAAATCAATATGGATATTTTCAGGGCATGTTGCTTTTAGGAACTTTGTACACAAATTTTCTTATTTTATACCACCTGAATAAACAACAAACCAAATTGTTGAGGTCCCTATTGACCCCACTGTCTTCTTGACTTAAAATACTATGAAAAGCACGAGGGGGTTCATTTCCAACAACTTGGATGACAAGTATAATATATTCAAGGAATCTTGGACAATGATCAAGAGATTAATTTTTCTTGACCAGGATATTGAGAGGTAAGGATCTTAAATGATGCATTATAACATTATACTCAATTCTTGGAGAGTTATGTGAAATAATATGTAGGTTTCATGGATATTGAGACTCAGAGACAAGAAGAAGGAAATAGTTACTTGATGGTACTGTATTGATAGAAATCTAGTGGTTGGGTTATATGATTCAAAGAATGCTAGAGTTGGTGAAGGAATGCAACAACTTACAAGATAGGAAGTCAACTATGATCAAGATCCTAGTGACTCATGTAGAGTCTTTAAGAGGTTGATCACTACTCAACAATAATGTATTCATTGATAGGATATATATGATACATAAGTTACAAAAGTAAGAGATGAATTTGGCCATGAATATGCAACAAAGAAAAGCAACGAGCCAACAAATGTCAGGGATGGATTATAAATATTTCATTGAAAATGTTCATTGAGGCTCATAAAGATAAAATAATTTCAATAGAAGGCATTTTGCTTGAGATCAAGGTGAAAGGGATGACATTGTGGGCCTTGCAAAAGATAACATTTAAGAAACTATTGATAAAATTTGTATCTTTCATGCTCTTGCCAGTGAATAATGTCCCTTTACCACATGATACTAAATTAGTTTGGGGCTAAGAATTATGAACTATTACACTCTTGGAGGTGACACAATTAACAAAATTACCTTTCCACCTTGTTTATTTATTCTATTGTTGAAGAAGATAAGGGGTTCTAGAGTGAGTTAGGATCCAACCCTCATCTTTTAGATCTCATGTGAGCTTTTTTTTCCCATTGTTGCTCAACTTTTAGTTCAAAAGGTATTACCTTCTCCCATTCCTTTCTTACAAAACATTGTCTTAGGATTACTGAGTTACACTTTTGAGTGAAAAATGTTTTCATATATCTAATATAGATCATATGGGTCATATATCTTCCTAGATTTTACTATTACTATTACTATTATTATTTGTTATGTGAAATGCTTTCATAATTGTGGTCCATGATTATATGTAAACCCTGAATATTATGATATGAACTTTGAGGCTTTTGTGGAGACTTTATTTGTTTCCTTTTTTTTTGTTTGTGTGTGTCTATTATCGAGATACTATATTTTGAAGAGGATGCATTGCAGTGAAAACTTTTTGATATTGGTAAAGACAATATAAATGCATGTATCCCCTTCCCTCAATTTTTGATTTCCTTTATGATATGGTTGATGTACTTGTAGTTAGGTGTATTGTGCATATTCTCCTTTTTCCCTTGGAAATTTGGAAGACCATGATTTGATTTCAAACTTGCTTTTTGTATGAAAGAGGTAGTTAGACTTTAATTTCATATGAGTTCTCCATCTAATTATGAATTTGGGAAACTTGTTTTAACCAATGACTTATTTTCTCTCAACCATGAATAATTTGTTTTCTTTTGAGTCTTTTATTGAAGTGTTGTTCAATTTCCACTTCACTAGATAGTGATTGTGATATGTAGAAGATCCCGATTTGAAGTGAGATATTGGTGATTATTTTTTTTTTTCTGAAATCACAATTTCTTTACTTTTGAGCATGAATTGTTGTTGATATGGATGCATTTACAATTTATGGATACTCGTGTGAATTGTTGGGTAGAACTTGATTTTTAAAACCCATACAAGCATAGTTTTAGGCTAAAAAATGAGTACCAACCTTGKAAAATGAGGGAGGGAATCATGCTATGCCATTAGGACCCATGTTAATTGATCCATTTTAATTGACACTCATCTTGTCAATAAAAGTACATTCAACATGCACAATTTCCTGTATCTAGACCTCATAATAGACATGCACTATGGAATACGCCGTTCTGATACCATTTATCTAGATCCAGATAAGAACTAAATGAAGGCACACACAATATTTTATAAAAGAACACAAGATGTGATGAAAACCAAATTCTAAAATGAAATCGATAAAAACCACTATGCAAGACAATGGATAGAATGCTAGTAGATATATATGAGAAGAGGTGTGTCTACTACATATTCACAAAATGTCCATAATTGGGAGGTTAAAATCTCCTTTCATTGTAATATGAAGCAAAAACCCTAGAGTGAAAAAACCCTAAAGTAAAAACACTAAACCTAGGAGCTAAGTAAAAAAAAAAGGCGGGCTCTAAAAAGTTGATTTGAAATGTTACTTCCTGGGGCCATACATTTATGATTCAAATTCATCCGGGGAAAACATACCACCTTTGAAAATCTCTTGATATGTTTAATAAAGTGAACACCTTAGAGATACCATCAAAATCCCCCCAAAAATGCTCGGAAGCGCCTAAACTAGGTTCCATAATTTCAATATGTGATATTGCCAAATTCAATATCTACTCATGAGTGTCCCCAATTGGTCACCTAGATTAATTGGTCACATAGATTAGTCATCCGCCATTTGAAAACAATGGTCCCCATTGAGTCAATTTCTTGGACCAAGTGAGAAAACCTTTGGTGAATTTGGTTCATGGTGAACCAATGTCATTGGTGAATAAGATGTTCTACTTTGACAACCCAACATAGTTGTATTTTCGTCTAGTGATATTCATCTTGGATTCCATGATCTAATTTACTATAGATTTTTTTTATGCAGTCATTGTCTAGTTTTGTCATGACCCATTTCTCTTCCACCTTCGTTGTGTCTAGAAGAGGTGGAAATTGTGGCCAAAAAATTTCCACATTAAATGTAGGGAGAAAGCCAAGGTAAGGCAGAAGATTCAATTCAAGAGCATTCTCATCCATTGCCTTGGTGTTGTGGGTATTTTGTGAGAAGTGTGTGCAAAAAACCCTAATTTGGTTGCAAAACTAAGAACAAACAAAATAAATAAATGAGGAAAGGTAGACATGCAAACATAAATCATGAAAGAAAAAACAAATAAGCTGTAAGCTATAAATTTACCACTTTAAATGAAGTTCCAACACAAATATTTTGGAGAAAATAATAAATGCTTTATTATACCAAGTGGAAAGGCATAAAACTTACAATCAATGCATGTGAAGGGTCATTGTGGCAAGGTGGGCTCCAAACTCTAATTGGGAGGTTCCTTTTCTTCCTTGCTCTGTTTCTCTCTTGTGGTTGGCCACAAGACAATGGATAGAGGGTGAACAAACAATGATGAATGTAGGAGTGGAAAAAGGTTTCCTCAACTCTCTAATGGTATTCTAACAAAATAACTTTACTCTTTTGTGGTTGATATAAAATGCATCCCCTCTTTTTATAGGTGAATAGTATGACCCCAATTTAGAAGTAGTTTCCATGTGAATTCTCTTCATGTATTAATGATGGTTCTTAAGCTTAATGAGAATTATGGAAGACTAAGTCATTGGCATTAATGAAGATGGGGGTTTAAACAAGTCCACATGTACCCACAATGTCACTTAAAAAAACTTGCACACATTTATGAGTCATGGGATGGCAAATTTTTGAGTTTATAGGGGTCACACATATATCAAAGATTACCCATAAGAGTCATACAGAAAATAGATGAAAAAATACACGACCCTATAAAGGGTCCACTCTAAGGGTTTGACCATGCTAAGTGAGGTACAAAAAAACCCATATGATGTTATAATAGGGTGCATTATGTGGGTTTACACATGAAATGGTGATGTATCTACTCAAAACTATTCAAATGGTAAATGTGAGGAAACTTTTGTGGATAAATTTTTCCCCTTGATTTATGAGGTTAGGAGTAGACCATATAGTCAAAATACATCATGCTTTTCTCACCCAAATATCTATGATAACACAACACACATAAAGAGAAGAGTATCCAAGGAGAAAGAACCGTAAAAAAACAATAAAGGAGAGCACTTGAAAAATGAACAATCATGATGTGAGGTGTATACATGATCTCAATATCAACAAAATGTGCATACCCATGCTTGACATGAAGATGTCTCAACAACATACAATATAAGATTATGGTAATATGGGGCTAGACCAAAATACACATGAATAATGAATACTGCATCATGTCTAAACATGTGAAGAAACAATGGCACCAGGGGGTGAATGATCACAACAAATGAATCCCTTTTGTATAAGAGGGGGCCAAAGATTAAGAAAGCACTTGCTAGAGGAAATCTCATACTAGTGGTGTAGAATAACTACTTAATAGAGGCAATCAAATCTAGGAAAATGTAACTAGAGATGGATTACTGTAACCAACACTTGCTGAAACATGTAGGGAGCTACCAGAAGGGATACTCTTAGTGACTTGGGGGGTTAAATAAATACCGAACAAATCCATACATGTCCTGTGGTATTTAACTAAAACTACGACGCAAATCATCAATGTGTACAAATCTCAACTATGCGATAATGAGTTGATGATGAACATATGAGAAACTACCAAGTCAAGGAGCAACGATGACTCTCCTTTCATGGTGAGAGGCTACCCATCAATGATGTAATTGGGACAAAGGTACACGTTTCCTCTAAAACAATCCCCTAGAATAAATGTTTTGAGGTCAATAGGGATGGGAGACCCCCTAGAAACCAACACAAGGGGAAACATATCATGAATTAAGTGTAACTAATTGACACTGAGACAACATTGGATCAATAGGACACTGAGAACAAGACTTAATATTTCCCTTGTAAATAGCATAACAAACAAGGTTGAATTGGACAACAATTATGTAACAGTAAGAGATATGGTCAATGCTAAGAATAACACTTATGATGAAAAAATTGAGGGTAAATAAGATCGAGGACTGTAAATGACAAACCGTGATTATAATGGTTCAAAGAGACAATTGAACTGCAATAAGACTAGATGGGGTATTGAAATAAAAATACTACAAGACATGAAAGAGTGTAATACAGTAAAAACTTGGTATGTAAGAATTACTAAAAAAATGCTCTTAAGAAGGGCGATGAGGATTGCTGCCATACAAAAGAGATAATGTGTAAGGGTCATGTAATGAAAAGAATTATTTATATTACCACAAAGAATGAATAATTTGGATATGTTACAAGCAAGGAGATAGGGGATTCGAAAGAATGCAACCAAGTGGTTTGAATGTGGATGAGAGGAAATAATGATGATGAATGGAAGTGATATGGGGCAAGACATTGATGGAAATCTCCTTGGGGGAATAATGAATGGAGGTATAACATGCACAATGGTCTTCAAGGTATGGATGAGGCAGAGGGTTAATGACATCCAATGAAGCACAATATATTGTACCAATTTGATACAAATTTCTTGGGAATTTGAGGAAAAAACCCAACAAAATGAGAAGGAAGTATGATGCTATTTATGGGATGCAAGCTATATAGACCCCTGATCCTAATGAAAAAAAATGACATGGGTGGTAATATGCAATGGGGTACTAATTTGGTGCAACCTAAGTGGGTGGAGTACTAGTGGTGGGAAAGGGAAAAGTGAAATCTGGATGGGAAAAACCACTTGCCTGAGTAAGTGAGAGGGAGTGGTGGTGTCCCAACAACATATTCAAGGAGTGGTTGTTACACGTTATTTTGGTCACCTTAATGATGATTTCACAAACATGTGTTCAGGCTCCCAACATGACTTTTTGCCTGAGAAAAACAACTTCTTTCCTCCTCTACAAGTCTTCTTTTTAGAAAGGGTCTGTAGGCTGCACATATTACATAGTGTGGAAATATATGATTTCCACAGGCTGCTCTATAGCTAGCCCACGAGTTTTCCATAGGCTGCTATATAGGTAGAGTGCAAAAACGTTCCAAAGCTAAAAGAGGAAAGAGGTTTCACGAAGTTTCTAGAAGGGGAATCTTCTAGAATGTGAGGTGGCGTCCATATGGTTGCAATCCTACTGGTTTCTTTGATTTGGTGGGATCATCCTCATCCCTTTAACCACTTCACCTTCTCCTATATAATCATGGGCTTCTCATGGAAACGGTTAAGCAAGATTGAGCATAGAATTGATGAAAGAATAGGCTGAAGACTGTGTGAAGAATCCTGTTCTTAGTGATGCTTGAGGCCACCATTTTCCCATCAAGATTTTGTGGATTATCTTCATGCAAATTTCGGAGCAAGTGTATGTGTGTGTTGGAACACAGGACCACTAAAAGGGAACTTACAACATCAAGGCAATTCAGTTGTATCTTCTACTTTTCATTAATATAATACAGTGGCACATCTCTTTCCCATAAAATGATTAGTATTTTATTACATGATTCCTTAATCACATGTTTAGGTTGTCACTGAATTCTACTATTGCTGCTTTCATGTTGGTTGGTTTGTGTTATCACAGATTTGATTCCACAAGAGCACTGGAGTGAAGTAGGGACAACAAAGACATAAAGAAGCGATTCATAAGGTATGTTATCTGTTCCTCTTTTGGTAGTAAACTCAATGATCACAACTTAGGGAAAGCATCTTGTTCCATCTCATTTTGTTCTAGATCCAGGTGGATCTAGGGCGATTAGTTCATGTCCGCATCTACCGATTTATCCAATAACAAAATTGGCGACTCCGCTGGGGAAGAACAACTTTATTGTGGTTTTTCGTTGGCCATTTTCTTTTGATCTATTCTTTTTGCTTGAAATCAGTCTCTGAGTCTGTGGGAGATCCATTCAGACTCTTTGGGTTTGAAAATCCACTTGGACGCTTTGCCCTTTTCTCCAAATTTTTTGATTTTTCAAACACTTCCGCACTGCACCTTATAGATAGCCTGCAAAAACCTTTGATTTCCGCACCCTGCTGGTTTATTTAGTGCAGGATTTTCGCACCCTGTCTGCTTCTGTCTTGTGAAAACTATTCATTTCCGCACTGTGTTATATCGCCATCCTGCAGCGGCATTTGAGAAATTTTTGGGTTGATTTTTGGCCTCTGATGTTACCCAATTTTGCTTTAGTCAGCTAGGAAAGGATTTTTTAATTCTAGTTCTTAACTTTTTCTGACAGTTTAAGCTTGCTCTTGATTGGTTTCAGAGATCGAATACCTCTCTTTTGATCTTTTTCCAATTTTTGTTTTTGATTTTTATCGACAAGGGTATAATCTATGGATTTGCGTCTGAGTGCTTGCTCGATTAAAAATCTTCGATTGGATTTGAAGTTTTAGGTTGGTCACACATTTTGGATTGTTTAATGATCAGAAGACCATTTTTTATTCACATTTGAAGAAACATTTTCTTGTCATTTTTTATTTTTTATCTCCATTGAAAGATCAATTTGGGTGCTTGTTGAGTGTTTTATTTTCATTGATTGATTATCCTTTCTTAGTTCCATCCCTGTTTTGTTTTTTTTGAAAGGAAAAAATTAAAGTCTTTCAGTCTTTTAAGTAATCATTTATACATAAAATATTGGCATTCAAAAAATTGAAAGAGAACGAATAATGAAATTATATTGTCAATGATTGTTTGGTATTACATTCAAAGAAAAAGAATTGTACGTTGTAGTTCACATTGTTCTGGAAAAATACCTTCTCCCTACTGTAGATAGAATTCATCGAACAAAAGTTTGCATCACTCATTTCTATTTGCACATTATTGGGTCAAAGTCTTACACAACATTGGTTTCATTCCCGTCTTCCTCTTGAGTAACAACAACCTCTTAAAAACATTGCGAAATTAAAAAAATTCAAGTAGTAACTTTTATTTGCTAGGGCTCTTTTACACCAATATTAGCTAGGCTAGAGCTTTGGAATAGGTTGTGAGACACACTCTCCAAAGCACAAAACACACAATAGTATCTTGTGATAGGGAGTGTTCAAATCCATTTGCAACATTTTGTCCTGGGAAGCCCTTGTCACACAAGGGTCAAACTTGAGGTTGCATTGAGATTGGCAGAGTTACTCACCCTGCTTTGTTGGTCTCAGTGTAGAGATTGCACATATTATGGGGGTCGCTTGAAGGTATACCCACAATGATGAGTGGAAGCCTCTCAAGTTGATTTCGGGCTTGATACCCTGCCCTTGTGTGTGGATCAGACTGTTGACTGTCTCCCCAACCATCATTGTTGTTTGTGGTAACTTTAGTGGCCTATCTTCTTAGGATCTTACACAAGGTGACTGTGGAGGGGAAAGTCTTCACGGTACCTGAAATCGACGTTGGCTAGACTCACTCGGGCTCCTTGGAGGGTATACCCATGATTATGTGTGGAAGCTTGCACCGGGGTGTAAGTCCGTTAAGCAGGTCGTCAACGTAACTTTTCCACCCTAGCCCAACCCTTTCTTATCTCGGTATCGCGATGTTGGATTTCATCACCAACTAGTGACTTTGAAATAAGAAGGTTTGTTTGCCTGGTTTGAACTCTAGATTTTATTAGCGAGTGTTGTTTGTTTTCGTAGTTGGCCATAGATTTTTTTCGCTGAATTTTTGGTTCTGCCAACATAGACCCTCCCCGTTGTTCACGCAGGGTACAAGAACTTCCACCAGAAAACATGGAAGATTCTACCCCTATGCCCCCTCTCACATTGGAGGGCTCTCCTCAACAGAGTGAAGTCCAGGATACCAACACAATACAAGAGGAAGGTTCAGCCTCTTTGGAAAGTTTTCAAATTATTTCTGATTCTATGGAAGCTTTCCGCATCCCTCCTAGATATGAAAGACGTTTTCTGGAGCTCTAACCAGACCTTTTGGAGTCGATAATCCTTTCTGGACTACTGACATAGTTAGAATCCCACCTCGTACGGTGCAAGATCTTTATGGCTCAGGGGAAGGAGTAGATATACCCGCCATCCCTGAGCTACCTGAGACGTATTCCGTCCTCACAGTGTCCCTAGGTCATTTTGGCAATACAACTGCCTATCTCTTTGCTGGTTTAGACACATAGTCAGTTAGTCCTAGTTAAACTGTCCCTTTTCAAATGGCCCACTCTACAATTCTTCCTCGTGCTATGACTATTCCCATTGGGAATATAGTGGTTAACCATGCTCCCATTGGTACACCACATTCCTCTAAACGTACCCCTTCTCTTCCCCTTGGGTATCACACTTTGAACCCTTCTGCTGCCATCCATACCCAAATTCCATCCGGAGTACCACTTGGGCATAATACCTCTGCTGGTTATGTTCCCACACCTTCCCAGGTCCTCTCCAGAGGGTCTTGTCCACCTCTTCATGGCGGATCTAGCCCTAGTGGCTCTAATCCAATTGGTAACACTCATCATCTACTCACTTCCGGTTACCAGATTCCCACTGGAGGCAAATCTTATGCCATGGGGAAACCTCAATCTGGGGGTCACACTCAAATTGGGGCACCTCCTCCATATGGAGGACATTCTTAGGTTGGAACTTATAATTCACAATTTGGACCGAACACGTCAACCTTGTTAGCTCAACTTTGGAACCTTTAAGCAAACCCACAACCTTCTGGGGGGAAACCTTCTCAAGCTAGTGTTTCGGTACCCCCTAACTACGATCAACTATATCCGGGTTCTTTGAATCCCACTTGGGGCCCGAACGTTCAGTCCAATAATCCTTTCCAAGGGAAAACATCCCTAACCAATCCAACCCCATGGGCTACATGCCTCCCCATTACTAGCTGAATTTGACAGGATCTTCGCATCATATGCAAACTACTTACGGTCCTATTGGTATACCGACGAGTCTTCCTCCCCAAATTCACTAGTACCCTCATGTGAATAGAAAATTACCCCTCTTAGCCACTTTGGATCTTCCTGATTTGTCTAGAATTTTGAATGACTCTATCCATCACTCTCCTCATTGGTCTGTCATGCCAACCAAATTACCATCCGACATTCCTAAGTTCAATGGTAAACCAGGGGAGGATTCGAACAATCATGTAATGAATTTCCACCTTTGGTGTTCAGCCAACTCTTTGATGGATGACTCCATTCGGCTATGTATTTTTCAACGAACTCTCACGGGTTCAACCACGAAGTGGTATATAGAATTACCACAAGGCTTCTTCGCCGAATTTAATACCCTAGCCATGGATTTCCTCACTCACTACTAGTTGCCAATCCGTTATGAAACAGGAACCGATATTTTGAGTTATTTCAAGCAAAGTAAAGCCACTCATATCTCTGATCACATTCATGAGTGGAGACAAAGACAACGTTTAATCAAACTCGACCTTCCTGATCAGTTATTGGCATAATGGTTCACAAAATCCTTCGTGAATGACATATCTAAAGACATTTCCATGGGTGGATTTGTCACATAAGAACAGACGATTAGTCGTTCCCAATACCTCGATCTCATTTATTCATAATCGAGTACTCTTTATGATATGCTCCCTGACGCACCTCGACCTTCTACCATGACCACCTCAACAACCCCAACAACTTCTCATGCTGCTAATGGTGTGATAGGTACTTTCCATGCTCAACCTCAATCTGCGCAGGCCTCTCACACCAATCCCAAATGCCATGTTTCTAATGTTCAAACTACTTCGATTCCCACCCCTCCCACCAGTCAAACTTCAGAAGTGAACGCCGTTCAATCGACTCCTACTGGTAAGAATAAATCCAAAAAAGGGAAGGGTAAGAATAAGGAGGATAAAAATAATGACCCACAATCCGATAAGACCAAGTCACAACCTGCTGATGATAAGGACAAACGCAAACCTCGCTATCCTTGCCTTATCTATGGTGATGATCACTACACAAAGGAATGTCCGAGACGTGTCGAAGTCACAAAGTTCCTTCAAGGGACCCCAAAACCTCCTACACCTACCGTCTTGTCTCAACCCTTCCCTTCTCAACAACAGGCTCAATTGGTCATCCATGATCAACCTTCTTCCTCCACTACCTTCTACGTACTTATGTGTACCGATGATTCAAAGAAGAATGAAATCACACTTACCACTCATGCCAAAGATTACTCTTCCTCCAAGGAGAAAGTTGACGATATACCACCTTCGTTGGTTAAAAAATCTCACTCGGCTCCACCTTCCAACGATCCTCTTCATCTCGAACGGCCGAACCTCGATATAGTCCTTCACCCTCCTCCCAAGGGCGTGGTTCAAAAGTCTTCTTTCAATCCTCATGCACGTGCTACCCAGAACTACAATATTGTAGAGAATCTGGCGCAAGCACCGTCCGCGATGTCAACCCTCGAAGTCCTTCAGAATTGTCCTACACAACGAAAGGCACTATTGAAAGCCATTGGTGGAATCGACCCTACGGATATGAATTTAATAATCTTTGACTTGGAAGATCACATTCCAAGGTTACCCCCTCAGCTCACATTTCAAATACAAGTTGTTGTCACCGACAAGAACATTTGTAGAACAGTTATTGACGAGGTTTCCTCGACGTCTGTCATGTCTATTGCCTGTTGGAAAGCCATTGACTCTCCTTCCTTAACTGAATCACACAACACGCTCAAAGCCTTTAATGGCTTTGGATTTAAATCCTATGGTGTACTCCCTTCGTTGCCTATTACGTTAGAAGGAAAAACGGTCAACGTTGAAGTTGAGGTCTTTGATGCACCTCTCGATTACAACCTCTTTCTTGGCCGTAGCTAGATCAATTCCATGCGTGCAGTCATGTATACTCTTTTCCGTATCATGCGTTTTCCACATCAGGGAAAAGTAGTTACAGTAGACCAACTGGCCTTCTTTAACTCTGATACATGTACCAACAACGTACTTTTCATTGCAAAGACACCCCCTGGGTACAAAAATGTCGGTGTGGGTCTACTAAAAGATTCAAATCTGATGGGTACGTTTCCGATCCCACCACTTGATGTTCCGCCTCCTTTGGTTTCCTCGATTAATATGATTTCCACCTTCGTCTGCGAAACTCCCACGTCTTCTGACCCATGGATAGTACCCGAACCCGGTGATTATCTTCACTATGGCGACCAAATGCCTTTAAGTCCGGTTGAATTCGCTTACCAAGCCATTCAATCGGTTGACCCTTCTACTCCCTCTCTCGGTGATTCGTCTCCTGATCCGTTCCATGCTATTTTTCCCATGGATGAGATGATTATATCGGTTATGTCGATGGAAGATACCCCTTGGGATGATGGGCATCATCGTTCCATTCTCTTTCTCGAATAACACACCATCGCGAGTTACCAACGGATCTCGACTCCGTCGACCGTTGTCGTTATTTCTTTGGTTCCCAAGTCCACACACGATGTGTTATACGAAGGGAACTTAAGTAACATTTCACCCACCATCCCCCTCGACATATCTATTAAACCTGGAGTTGTCTAAAATGTCCACATCAGAGCTTAATGTTGCACCGATGAGTTTGTCACATATAAATCACTTTTTCAAGAATTTCGTGACATCTTAGCGTGGATCTACGAAGATATGCCAGGCATTGTATTGACCCTGAAATTGTTGTACACGAAATTAAGACCTACCCAGATGCTAAACCCATCCGACAAAGACTTCACCCAGTCCACCCCTGTAAAGCAGCTGCTATCAAGCTTGAAGTCGAAAAACTTCTTAAAGTTGGCTTTATTTATCCAGTGGATTTGACTGATTGGGTATCCAATCTAGTTCCGATTAACAAGAAACAAGGTACGATCCGTGTTTGTGTTGATTATAGGGATATCAACAAAGATTGTCCTAAGGACAACTTTCCTACCCCTTCATTGACCAAATCGTCGATGATTGCACTTGAAGTGAAATCTTCTCTTTGATGGAAAGTTTCTCCGGATATAATCAAATCAATATCTTACCTGCGGATCAACACAAAACCACTTTCATTTGTCCTTGGGGCACTTTTGCCTACCAGAAACTGCCCTTCAGTTTGAAGAACGCCGGTGCGACGTTTCAACGTGCGATGTCTTACACTTTCCATAATATTAATCATATTGTACAACCCTATTTAGATGACCTACCAACGCATTCCATGCATCGTAGCGATCATCCGACCCACCTCCGAGCCATTTTCCTATGTTGTCGGTTCTATTGTATACGCTTAAACCCACATAAATGTGTCTTTTGTGTGGAGTCTGACCGACTCCTGGGCTTTATTATGTCATGTTAGGGGATCAGGCTAGATCCTTTGAAGGTCAAGGCGATCCTCAATCTCCCTCCTCCTTCCTCACTTCGCTAGCTACAAAGTTTGCAAGGGAAGGCAAACTTTCTACGTCATTTTATCCCAAACTACGTTGAGTTAACACTCAAATTTACTCGACTATTAAAGAAGGGCTCTAAGTTCATATGGGACACCACTGCCAAGAAAGCCTTCAACGCTTTGAAACTGATTTTAACCCGTACCCCACTTCTTTTCCCGCCCGATTATAGTTGAGATTATTTCCTCTATCTCACTGCCTCAGACTCTACCATCGCCATGGTTTTGGTCCAAGAAGACGATTTACATGACAAACATGTCATTTATTATTTGATTCGGAGTATCTCGACTACCAAAGCCAAGTAATTACATGGTGAAAAACTGTCCTTGGCAGCTATTCAAGCTGTCCAACATTTCCGTCACTACATTCTATTATGCAAGACCATTGTAATTTCCGATTGCAACCCTATGCAACACATTCTTACACGTCAATTGCTAGGGGGAAAATACTCCAAGTGGATAGTAATTCTCTAGGAGTTTGACCTAGAATTCGAACGCGCCAAGTCCAGGAAATCCTTGGTGTTTGTCGAACTAATATGTGACCTTCCCTCCACCGAGATAGAAAATGTGGCAGATGATTCCCTACCCAAAAAATCCATTTTTCTGATCAGTTCTGATGATGCATGGTATGGAGATATTATCATTTATCTCCAAACTCAAACTTTCCGGCCAGATCTCTCTAGTACAGACCGTCATCACACCTGCTATCAAGCCTGTCAATACATCATTCTCGGTGACACTCTTTATCACCGTGGTGTTGACTCTATATTACGATGCTATCTCACCTTTGATGAGGGTGAGAAAGATCTGAATGACTTCCAATCTAGAGTGTGTGGCAGTCATATGTCTGGGTATGCCACTACCCAAAAGATCTTGCGAGAAGGGTACTTATGGCCTTCTTTATTTAAAGATTGTATCACTGCCGTCCATAAATTCCATGCTTGCCAAACATACAATCATAAGATAAGATCTCATCCCGCTCCCTTACACCCTGTAGTTTCCATTGGACCTTTCTCGAAATGGGGCATTGATTTTATGACTTGTAACCCTCACTCACTCGGGGGACATGGATACATTATTGTAGCCATGGACTATTTCACCAAATGGGCCGAGGCGATGCCTACATTCGACAATACTAGAAAAACTGCAGCACTTTTCATTTTCAATCACATTATTACTCGATTCGAGATCCTGCAAGCTATCGTTATAGATCACAGTAGCCATTTTCGAAACTTTATGATGTCTGAACTTACTGACAAGTTGGGTCCTCATCATGAAAACTCAACCCCCTACTATCCACAGGCCAACGACCAAGTTGAAGCAATCAATAAAATCCTTATCACTATGCTTTGTTGGATAATAGGAATCCATAAGACCAGTTGGCACACGATAATGTTCTCAACATTATGGGCCTATCGGGCATCCGTGAAGTCTGCTATAGGATTTACCCCCTTTCAACTAGTCTACGACATTGAAGCCGTTCTCTCGATTGAATGTGAAATTCCATCTTTGAAGCTAGTAGTCAAACTCCTTCCCAACACCTCTGCCGAAGAAGAACATCTATTGTATCTTATGCAATTAGACTAGACCCGTCGTGATGCCACCCTAGTTATTGAAGCCCATAAGAAACACATCAAAGCCCAATATGAAAAACATGTCAAGCCATGCTTTTTCTCTGAGGGTGATCTAGTTCTCCTCTATGAATAAGATCGTGATTTGCTAGGAGCCGAAAAATTCGAGGCTATGTGGCAAGGCCCTTATATCGTCAAACGAGTATTGGAGAAGGGAGCCTACGAGTTAGTAGATTATGATGACATTCCTTTGAGTGAACCCATAAATGGGATTTACTTGAAGAAGTACTATGCTTATACCATCTTCGCATTTTTCATTATTTAGTTTCTACCCTCGATCACTTACCTTGCGTTGTGCTTGGTTTTCAGATGTTGGAGTCTTCGTTACCCCATTTTGGCTTCACTGATGACGCTAGTCGTAGCACTAAGAACCTAGCTTTTGTTGCATGGGCAATCTATGCACCCACGAACGAACTTATCAGTCTACACGGTGTTTGCCTTGGTCGTGCAACCAATAAGATAACATAGTATAGTGCAGTCATCGAATTGTTGACCAATGCTATCTCACTTGGGATTCGTCGTCTGGTTATACAACTTGATTCGCAAATTGTAGTGCTACAGTTAAGTAATTTCTATGCTATCCGAAGTCCTACTTTATTACGAGTATATTTATGAATTCACCTCTTGGAATGTTATTTTGATTATATCGAATATCAACACATTCCTAGATGTCTAAATACATTAACTGATGCATTAGCTAATTATGTGTTAGACAAACATCTGATACATTTATAAATCCAATCACACATCACATGTATTATACAAAGCAAAATTAGCTGGTAGAAGCCTCATGTGTATATATATATATATATAACGACAAAAGTTTTTTACAAAAGATTGTTTTTTGTCCGAAGACCAAAATATTAAAATATGAAGCTCATAGATTCCACAAAATGGCATCATGGATGCTGCTCTCGGTAACACACTACTGCTCATGCTACCCTACGGAGAAATTGTCTCAATGGACTAGCCACGCCTACAATATGGTGCTGGAAACACCCCGGGACCTCACCGATCGACATATCTGGGATCCCTACAGTCAAACCCTCCAGATTCTGCTCGATTGCTTCATAATCTTCCACATACCACTGCTACTACCGCTGCTTCCCCTCACCTATGGATAGGGGATGTACCCAGGGGTTAGAATGGCCCTACATCTGCATGGTCAAAATATTTTGATTAGTCATTGGATCGAAAACATAAAAAGAAAAAATGTGTTTAATATTTTGGAAAATTTACAAAAACACCATAAAAGAAAAATGTTTTTCTTACCTAGATCCCCCCACTGAGAACCCTCAGGTAACACCAAGTTAGGATCATGGAGAAAATCCATCCCGACATACGTGTAGTCATCGATAATCAAGATCTGGGGAACCAACCAATCAAAAAATGTATCATTATATTTAATAATGGGCCCCGCTACATGCCGAGACATGAGATCACACCACCGTTTCATCCGTGGATCTCGTGGTGCTAGTATATTCCACTCTACCTGTAAGTGTAGGTGAGGGACTCTTTCTAGGAAGAAAGATACCAAAATGGATCCATACCCAAATTGCTTTAGTTCTCCATTCTTGCTCTTGGTCAATTGACTCTTCATACTGTGGAGGAGCCCATCACACCAGTTGAACACACGTGGTTTCGTGCATTCCATGACGTACTGGAAGTAGCTCTACAGAGCCATGTGCAGAGAATCACTCCTCGCCATCTGTGCAATGGTGAAAAGAATGGTTCTGAGCATCAAATCACGAACCCTTTTGATAGCCAATTTACCCTTGCGTCACTTAGCCTCAGGTACATAATAACATCTGATGTATTCACTCATCGGTAAACCACCACCTCAACCTCCTATTAAGGTCACTTGCGCCCCACGACGGGATAGCCCCATCAAGAAGTAAATGTCTTGGATGTCCAAGGAAAGCATATGAAAACCCACATGAAATACTTGTTGGTCCACGTCCCACATATGGACCAAGTATTCCAACAGTCTCAGTTGGGCTCTCATGCCCTGGATCTTGAAAAAATTCAACAAACCACACTGTCGTAGGGAATTTATTGTGCCCGGATCATTCAAAGCCATTGCATCATCATCTTCATTCTCTCTTTCTCTCCACTCCAACATCTTTGCAATCAAAATACCTGCATAGAGATGAAAGAAAGAAGTTAGCACCTTTGGTCATAATTTTTTGGAATTCATTTTGGTCCAACGTATCATTTTCCTTGTGGGTTTTCGGTTGTTGCAACTGGGCTTCACTTATAGAGCAGGGTTTCTGCAGGTGAACCGTTGGGCACCTACAAAAATCCTTGATTTTCGCAGGCCCCGATATAGGGCACCTGCGGTGGCCCCAGCGCATGCCTACGGCCCCAAAATTCACCCAAAAAATCATCTTTCAACCGATTAAAATGAATTTTGAACCATTGAAAAGGAAGAAGACGAGGTACTCACCGTTTTCACACAAACCGTTCGTTGAATGATCACCTGTGCTCCCCGCAATCGATCGTTGAAATATGAGGTGAAAAAGGGCTCTTAGACAAGTTTTTGATCAAATACAAATGAAATAGTGAAAATGTGTTCTTACCCCTATTTATCTCATTTTTTACCTTTTCCAAAAATATTTTATATCATTTAAATGTATTTTCTCAAACACCTACCAGCCTAATGGTCTTGTGAGTGTTTTGTTTCTCACAGATGGGAAGAAAAGGGTTCCAAGCAATGAAGTATGGACAGTTTTTGTGATTTGGTTTTCTTTTCCGTTGCGTATGTGATTACTTTTTAGGGTTTTTTAGAAAAACCTCGAGCTTAGTCTTTGTTCGTTCTCGTGCTCAAAAATCGATGAGAACATAACTGAGTATACTTTTGTCATCTTTTCATACTCGTCATGGTAACATGAAAATAACGAACCTTACGGAGTAACCTTTAAGCTCTTTTCACACTCCTTAAAAACAAAAAGATTTCCGAGTGACCTTGTTCTGTTCATTCTCGTAAAAGTGTTTGAACAAAATGTTTGATGGGCGATAGTTTATCACTTTTTCGGTCCTGTCGAACTATTTTACGAAAAAGGAACTGAGAGAGTTCTCTTTTAAGTGTTTTTCCAGACTCTATAAACATGAAAAACCTTCGAGTTTTCTATCTTTGGACTCGTTAAACAAACATCGAAAGACCCATATGGGACCGAACTACTCCTTCTTAGGGTTCGTTAAAAATACTCTGAGGGACTCATCCGAAGGATGAGCTTACATCAACAAGCATATGTTATCCTCCTCAAGCTTGCGTAAAAATAAAGAGGTACTCACCAGAAATGGTGGGGGAAAATTTGGGAAAGAGGTGTGTCTCTGTATTTGTGTTAGTGACAGTAAGCGTCACTCTTGAACATGACACCCCCTTCATCATTTGAATCTGGGCTGGGAAATCCATTTGTCTCTCATTTTACTTTCTGCAAGTTCATATCTTGGGTTGTCTTTGAGTCAATGTTGCAGAGACCAGTGTCATTCCATTCATATGTTCAAGAGAAGTTCAACCAAGCCTTCTATTGAGTCAGCCATTTTCAATTGTCAAATCCTACCGTGTCGGCCTTCCTTGTGTCGGTTTCGTATCATGTTCATACTGTACTCTACCCTTAAATATATTACTTATTTCATGTCATTTGATGGGGGATACATCAAGGCCCTCCTGTGACGAGTCTTTTCCTGTCGACTTCAGCTCATTATCTAGGAACAATCCTTGGAAATTGTTCAGTACCTTAGAGTCTTCATGCCTTAATGGCAGGTTTCTTCGCTTTCGACAATGGATTTACATCATTGATCCCTAATCGAGAGAGTCCATCGAGTGTTCGACTTTAGCTCATCTATTCACACTCGTTGGATTGTACTATTGTACCTTGGGATTCATTGGCATCAATGGTGATTTCCCTCGCACTTGTTAACAATTTTCATTAATGACCGATAATCAAGTGGTTTCTAACCGTGTTCTACTTCAACACCTGTAATCGCATGGCTAGATTCGTACTAACGGACGACGGGATTGAAGACCATGTACCTCATCATTTTTGATCCAGGTTGCGATGGAGTATTTGTGATTTGAATTGACACATAGATCCACTTTGTATGTCTCGTGGCTATCTCTGTATTTGAGTTTTCCAATACATAGATCCACAGTGTATTCCTGGTTGCTATGTAGAATCTTGATGACATGGATCCACAGTGTATTCCTGGTGGCTATGTAGAATCTTGATGACATGGATCCACAGTGTATAATTGGTGGCCATGACTTATATTTATGATTTCAATCATTTATAGTCTGAACATGGGAATGACTACTTCAGACATGGTATAATATTGTGCAGATGCTTGATTTTTTACAAGTTCCCGATTGGTGCGCTCCTTGTTTCCGACACACACACACATTTTTACAAAGTATTTCGGCTGTCATGAGTTCCAGCCTCACACTTTAGGGGGAATTATGTTACATGTTATTTTGGTCACATTAATGATGATTTCAAAAACATGTGTTCGGGCTCCCAACATGACGTTTTGCCTGAGAAAAGAAACTTCTTTCCTCCTCTACAAGACTGCTTTCTAGAAAGGGCCCACAGGCTGAACATATTACACAGTGCGAAAATCTATGATTTCTGCAGGCTGCTCTATAGCTGGCCCACATGATTTCCATAGGCTGCTATATAGGTAGGGTGCAATGGCGTTCCAAAGCTAAAAGAGGAGAGAGGTTTCACGAAGTTTCTAGAAGGGGAATATTCTAGAATGTGAGGTGGCGTCCATATGGTTGCGATCCTACTGGTTTCTCTGATTTGGTGGGATCATCCTCATCCCTTTAACCACTTCACATTCTCCTATATAATCATGGGCTTCTCATGGAAAAGGTTAAGCAAGATTGAGTAGAGAATTGATGAAAGAATAGGCTGAAGATTGTGTGAAGAATCCTATTCTTAGTGATGCTTGAGGCCACCATTTTCCCATCAAGCTTTTGTGGATTATCTTCATGCAAATTTCAGAGCAAATGTATGTGTGTGTTGGAACGAAGGACCACTAAAAGGGAACTTGCGACATCAAGGAAAACCGATTGTATCTTATACTTTTCATTAATATAATACGGTGACACGTCTCTTTCCCATAAAATGATTAGTATTTTATTACATGATTCCTTGATCACATGTTTAGGTTGTCATTGAGTTCTACTATTGCTGCTTTCAGGTTGGTTGGTTTGTGTTATCACAGATCTGATTCCACAAGAGCACTGGAGTGAAGTAGGGACAAAAAAGACATAACGAAGCGATACATAAGGTATGTTATCTATTCCTCTTTTGGTAGTAAACTCAATGATCACAACTTAGGGAAAGCGTCTTGTTCCATCTCGTTTTTTTCTAGATCCAGGTGGATCTAGGGGGATTAGTTCATGTCCACATCTACCGATTTACCCAATAACAATGGTAAATAAGGAAAATGCAACATAAGCAGAGGGAATATGTCGTATACTTGTTATTTTGAAGAGATATACTTGAAATGGTGGCCATGACCCCGAGAAAGAATGTAGACGAAAGTGAATTTTGGATGAAACAATTGCACATATGAAATAGATACCACAATGTACAAGTAGTATTGAAAAGAAAACCAATTGTGCACATGGTGAAGAAAATAGAGTTCATGGGATCCTATAATAAACAAAAGAACATTGTAGGAAAAATGGATCCTTCGTGCAATTGGTGTTTGAAGGGATAACTATTGGTGTTGGAACCCTAATCCATGCCATAGGTGCATGGCATTTGGCTCACACATGAAACACTCATGGACGCGGGGACAAAATATGTGGAATGAGATTCAATCCATGGTGAGATCAATGGTATATTAGTGAGAGATAGGCCACCAATATCAATTTTGAGGAAAAGGAAGGGTCATTGTGGGATGTGGAACCTATAAAAGTAGATATATAACACATAGTTATAGAATACATGGTATTTTTACTAGGTGGAGGAAACACCTATTGACTGGGATTAGCTTGGGGTTAGTCAATGAAGGAAATTGTCGAATAAAAACTAGGGAATCCTGGAATTTGGAGAGTTGAGGAAAATTGTGAGAATTATGGCCATATGTTTGGCATGAAGCACAAGGTTGGTTGGTTTGAAACAATGAGTTGCACTTTTGTGTGAGATCATTTAATGAAATGGGGAGAGTGACTTCCACCAGTGGGATAAATTCACTGAAAATTCACATGGGTGATGTATAATATTTCAAAAATTTGTGAGTGTAAGGCACTTGTTGGTGGCATAGTCATAGACATCACATAGATAACAAGGAGGTAAAACTTAAGTAGGTGCAATGGTTGGAGTTTCCATATCTATCCCAGAGTATTAGTGTGTCCAGTTTTCTTTTTCTTTCCCCCAAATACTACTTTTCATTTTCCAATATTAGTTTGAGGGACGAACACCTGAAGTGATAATGAGGTGGATGATAAGGAGATTCTTGAAGGATGCATAAGAGTTAAGACTAAATGTGAGTTCATTATCAAAGACAAGGGTGGATTTGGGGGGATTAAGGTACCAAATATGAATTCTGAAGGTAATTTGAGGAGGACTTAATGTGGCCATAATAGGGGTCCCAACCACATCATGTGGAGGAAAAATAAAATGCATCGGTGTAACAAGGAGATCCTAGAGATATATTCCCTGTTTATAAAATGTTAGGATATTTAGACACTTAGGAGTCAATTAAGATCAACTTGGTCTAATGTGTCGCTAGGTTAAAGTGTGTTTCTTTGTGTGTTTCTTTAGTATGCATTTGTAGTTATGTAATCCGATGGCCACGATATGATCTAGACATAGAGTAATCTGATGACTCGTATTCTCCTCGATCTTAATGGCTACATTTATTCATGGCTTAGCACCCGATTGGTCCATGATCTCTATTTAAATAGCATGGAGGTTCATTTGATAATGATCAATTGTGAGAAAATATCTTGTAATATTGTTCTTTTGCATTAATAAATTGCCTCAATTGGCCATGTTGGCTGGGGCCGTAGATGTTTCCCCACATTGGCGTTTTACCATGTAAAAACATTGGTGCATTGATATTTGATTTGGTTGTGTGAGTGGTTACTAAAGGTGTTCGTCCTCTATTAGAATATCCTGTGTTGTCAAACATGGTATTATATCCCATTTGAAGACCTGCTCCCGTTGTAGATTGAGATCTTGAAGTCATGTTGTCGAATATATGGTTTTTGATATTTATGTATATGTTTGGGTCAAGAGGACTTGTTCGATTGTGTCTGGAACGGTCATTTTAGTTAGAAACATTTTTTGTTTCACTTGAAAATGTTTCTATTTTCCCAAGATAAAACCATTTCAGTTAGATCCATAGGTATAAGCCTGAATACACCATTAATTTTTTTTTTTATAGAGATAATATTTCAGTTTTTTGTATTTTTTTTCGGGTTGTTACTCTTTCTAGTCTACGTATGCTCTTTTCCCTTCGTTCTATGCGATCTTGAAAAATAAAAAAATAGAGATGAAAGTATTTTTTTTTCCGCGTTTACCATTTGCTGTGCGCTCTATACGATCTTGAAAAATTAGAAAAAAAGAGAAAACTTGCATTTTCCAGGTAAGCTAATCGAGATTTAACCCCTTTGTTTTTGTCGAGAAGCGAATTTTTTTTCATGTGAATGGATGAAAATACATTTTTATTAAGAACACACCTTGGGGCGGAGCTCCAACAACAAAAACAACAACAACAACACTCCCCATCTTCCTTAATATTATAATGTGTTTTTCACTAGCTCACTTGATTGAGAGTTTCTTTATTTAGTAAGAGGTCTTGAGTTCAAGTATTTTTTTTTTAGTTTTTGAAAAAATCCATGCATTCATTGTAAAGTGAATTTCACTTGAATTATAAAAGTGAATCACTATAAAGTAGATTTGATGTTTATTTTTTAGTTACTTTTTGCATGCAACTTTAATTTACAAAGTAACTTCATTGTAAAAGTGATCTCCATTTATTCTATAAAAGCGGGTCACTTCAATAGTAACTTATTTCTAAAAGTGAACTTATAGGCAAAGTTAGATAAGGAGGAGCATGACCACGTGGACCAACTTATACTTTCCACGTGGCTCT
>ML795748.1:106670-119057 GCA_009831015.1 Picea engelmannii
CAGGTATAGATTTCCTTTACCTAGAATGGATGATCTAATGGATTGTTTGAGTGGTTCAAATTATTTTTCTAAGATAGACTTGAAAAGTGGATATCATCAGATAAGAATGAGGGAAGGTGATGAATGGAAGACAACTTTCAAAATAAATACTGGGTTATATGAATGGTTAGTTATGCCTTTTGGGTTGACTAATGCACCTAGCACTTTTATGAGATTGATGAATGAAGTGCTTAAAGAGTTTATTGGAAAGTTTGTCTTAGTATATCTGGATGATATTCTTGTTTTCAGTAAAACAAAAGAAGAACATATCAGACATTTGAATTTGGTCTTGAAGAGATTGCATGATGAAAAACTCCTGATAAATCTGAAAAAAGTGTTTCTTTATGAAAGAAGAATTGATTTATTTAGGATTTGTGATTTCACAAGAGGGATTGAAAATGGATCCTGAGAAGATAAAGACAATCAAAGATTGGCCATCTCCAAGAAACATACATGAGGTAAGAAGTTTTCATGGGTTGGCAAGTTTTTATAGGAAGCTCATTAGAAATTTCAGTGGAATATGTGCTCTGATTTTGGATACAGTGAAGAAGGAGAAACAACCATTTAAATGGACTGTTGCAGCAGAGAAAGGTTTTAAATTGCTGAAAGGGAAGATTACTGAGAAGCATGTCTTGGCTCTTCCAGATTTCAAGAAATTATTTTCTGTTAAGTGTGATGCTAGTGGACATGCCATTGGAGGAGTTTTGAGTCAAGAGGATAAGCCAATTGCATATTTTAGTGAGAAATTGAATGAAGCAAAACAAAAATATTCTACTTATGACAAAGAATTCTATGCAGTGATCCAAGCCCTGAAGAAGTGGAGACACTACCTTATGCTAGCAAAAATTATCTTATATTCTGACAATCATGCTTTGCAATTTATAACTAAGCAGGAAAAATTGAATCAGAAGCATGCTAAGTGGGTTGAGTTTATGCAGAATTTTACTTTTGTTTTAAAACATATAAGTGGAAGTTCTAACAAAGTTGTAGATGCTTTGAGCAAGAGATGTCTAAATTTGCAGAAGTTCCAGGTGAATGTGCTTGGATTAGATCATTTAAAGGAGATGTATGCAGAAGATGCGGATTTCAAAGAAGCCTATGACTCTTGTCAGAATCAAGTGTTCAGAGATAGAGGTCCATGGTTGGATTTCATGTTGCAGGAAGGATTACTGTTCAAGGGAAGTAAATTATGCATTCCAAAATGTTCAATGAGGGAAAATTTGTTAAAGGAGAAACATAACGGAGGACTTGCTGGACACTTTGGGAATGATAAAACTTATGCACAATTGAGTAGTTTCTACTATTGGCCAGGTATGAGAGCATATATATAGAATTTTTTCAGCAAATGTCAAATTTGTCAATATGCAAAGGGGAGACAATAGAATACTGGATTGTATAAACCATTACCTATTCCAAAGAAACCTTGGGATACTGTAAGTATGGATTTTGTTCTAGGATTGCCAAGAACACAAAGGGGTAATGACTCTATATTTGTTGTGGTGGATAGATTTTCTAAAATGGCACATTTTATACCATGTTTAAAGACTAGTGATGCTACTCTTATTGCAAACCTATTTTTCAAAGAAGTAGTAAGACTTCATGGTTTTCCTATGAGTATAGTCTCGGATAGAGATACCAAATTTGTTGGACATTTCTGGAGAAATTTATGGAAAAAGTTAGGCACTGATCTCAACTTTAGTTCAGCTTACCATCCACAAACTGATGGTCAAACTGAGGTCACAAATAGAAGCTTGGGGAACATTTTGAGAAGTTTGGTTAGTGAACATCCTAATCAATGGGATTTGGCTTTACCACAAGCTGAGTTTGCATACAATGACTCACCTAACAGAAGTACAGGTTTGAGTCCTTTCAATATTGTTTATGGAACAAATCCAAGAGGAGTGATGGAACTTAGAGATTTGGGAATGATGGAGAAAAGGAGTGCAAATGCAGAGAATTTTGCTTTAGATATGCAAATATTGCATGAACAGGTTAAAGAATAGTTGCAGAAGAACAATTTCAAGTATAAACAAAGAGAAGATTTGAAAAGGAAAGAAATGAATTTTGAAGAAGGTGATCTAGTATTAGCTTATTTGAAGAAAGAAAGGTTCCCTAAGGGTACCTATAATAAGTTGAAACTCAAGAAGATTGGACCTTGTAGAATTTTGAGAAAATTCTCAGCAAATGCCTATGAGATTGAATTACCTGATAATATAGGTATCTCACCTATATTCAATGTTGTAGATTTATATCCTTATTAGGGGGGTGAAACTGTGACTTCATCAACAAATGAATCAGATACTGGACAAAAGATAGCATGGAAAAAATAGATTCCTGTTATACAAAAGCTGGAAATGGAGAAGCTATTGGACACCAGAGTTGTGAAGAAGAACAGAAGACATGAGTACTATGAGTACTTGGTCAAATGGAAGAATCATCCAGTGGAGGATGCTACATGGATGACTGAAGCAGTTATACAAGAAAATGGCAGCACTGTGGAGGAACTCATGAACAAGAGTTCATGAAATTTTTTTCACCTGAGGAGTCTGATGCAGGAGCATAAGCTCACATTTCTAGAAGATCTATGGCTGTTGAAAGTCAAAGCCAAATTTTACTAAAGAGAGTGGGTGCTCTTAAATTTACTTTGTTGTATTCAGTTAAAATTGAATAAATTGTCAAAGGATCTCGGATCCTAACAATGTAATAGCTATAGGAGAAGTTAGGATTACAAGAAGAAATTGTAGGATCTAAGTGGATTCGATCCAGACTTTGTGGATTTGAAAACCTAAGTTTGAATTGTATTAAGCAAACTAAGTTCGATTTTAAAAAGGGGGAGGGGACGAGAGATAGAGAGGAGAGAAAGGGGATACAGAGTAGAGTTTAGAGTCGAGGAAGGAAATTGGGTGTGATGTAAAAGATTATATATAGTGAATGATTAAATTTCCTCTCTACTGTACAAATCCTTGATATGTTGCTTACTCTATTCATCGGAATATTCTTGATACGCCTGTCATTATAGATTAAACGAATAAGATCGATTAATTTCATTAAAGGAGCATCATAATTCCATGGTTGAAGACACAGTGGAGATTGATGGTTCAGACCATCCGAGAAGATAGATGGTCAAGAGTTGAGCGGAATTGGAAAGCAAAAGATTGACAACCCAGATCGTAGCGGAAAACTAAGGTTCAAAAATTCGAGGGCATTTCTCATTTTCCGTTGGGAGCTACATGTCCGCCGATGTATGGAAGCAGAAGAGAGAGGTTAGTACGAAAGATGAGTCTATGATCATTTCCGTTGGGTCTTTTTGGTCATATTAGAAAGTCATATGGTGCTTAACATCATATGCCAAGTCTTTTCCATTGGGTGCTAAACAAAATAAAAAGTGTTTAATCTGCCAATCTAAGAGGAGTCTTGTCAAATGGAATAGAATTGCCAAGTATAGTTATAGATAGCTAAGTTTAGCTCTGTGATTTAGATTTTCACTAATACCAGCTGTGTTAGAACTCCAAGCAACATATATGTATTGAATGAAAATGGAAAATAAAAATGTTTCTATTAAAGGAAGATGAAGTTTAGCTATGGAACAGAAGAATGGGTTACATAAATTTTGATAATCTTGTCAAACTCAATAGAAAATAAGTAGTAAGAGAAATGCCTAAGTTCTTGAATCCAACAAATACTTTATGCAAGCATTGTCTACAAGGAAAACAAACCAAGACCAAGTTCAAATCAAAGGAGTACTCCACAACAAAACTTCTAGAAATTGTGCATAATGATGTAGTTGGACCGACAAGAACCAAGGGATTGAATGATAAACGATAATTTATGCTACTGGTTGATGACTACACAAGAATGACTAAATTTGTTTTTCTCAGGAATAAGTCAGTGGCATTCAAGCACTTAAATATATACAAGGAGATGGTTGAAACTAAAACATATTCGAAAATCAAGTGTTTGAGATCAGACAATGGAAGAGAGTTTACATCAAAGGAATTTGTGAACTTCTATAGTGAGCATGGGATAAAGAGATAATTCTCGGCAGATATGACACCTCAAAAAAATGGAGTTGTTGAAAGGAAGAAAAAAAATGCAAGAAATGGCAAGAACCATGTTAATGGATTCCAAGTTAACATATGTCTTTTGGGTACAGGTAATCACTACTACATATTGAAAAATTTGCGACGACTACTTGCGATGAAGGTTACCTTTCGTCATACAATTGAAGATAAAGAATTGAATTTTTAAATGTTTTTATAAATCCAGCCCGTGTTCGTCGCACTTCCGTCATAACCTTTGGCTATCATCGCAAGAATGGCGAAACTAGATCTACATCGCAAGAGAGATGACCGTGAAGATAATGGACTCCCGTCTCTTTTGCGACGACCTTTAGCTATTGTTGCAAGAGAGACGATTCAATGATGATCATTACACTATTTGACAAAGTCAACATTGAACGTTACACTGTTTGACAAAGTCAACATTGACTTGGTCAATTGTCGTCTCTCTTGCGATGAAAAATATATCTATAAATATTTTTCAAATTAGAGATGTTGCAAGAATCTAATTTCTATAACAATGATAGTTCAAAACTTCAGAAAGGGTATTTTTGTGCGAAAGAATGTCACAGAATATTAGAGGTGGGAAAAAAAGTAAAGCGGGTGAAAAGGGTGATGGTAGATGTTATTTCCCTTGCAAAAAATGTTTCCTTACACGTCCCGTAAGAATTTTAATAGCAACATATACAAAACATTGTAGGAAATATGGGCACATTGAATGGGGATCGAATGAATATCATCCCGTGGTAATTAACTATATATTCATTATATTTTTTTATATTGTTGATTTTATATAAAATTATATATATGTATATATATTGTTTGAATATTTGTTATAGTACTCACTAATTTTGCATGATTGTTTGTAATTATAAAGTTAGAGTTTCCCTCTAACTTTCTGCAAAATATTGCACTAAGCAGTACTAGTAGAAATGATGTTGTACAAGCTAAGGAACATAATCAAGCAAATGAGGATCTCATGGAAGAAGATGATGGGACAGATCAAGTTAATGATCCCATGGAAGAAGATGATGGGACAAATCAAATGATCCAATATTTTTTTGCTCATCTGGATGAGGATGGGGACAATGATGGTATTTATGATGAACCTCTATTAGAAAAGGAAAATAAACAACTTTATGAAGGCTCAAGAGAAAATATTCTCTCCGCTACATTTCTGCTAGTGAACTTAAAGGTTATGAATAATTTGTCAAACACTTGTATGACACAGATCCTAAGGTATGTAATATGTTTCATCTCATATACATAAATGTTGACTTTTTTCTATTTGTTTTTAGTGTTAATTATTGTGTAAAATAAGAATGCAATTTTTACGATTAATATTCTTTACATTAACTAGTTATTTTTGATGTTGTAGATTGTTAGGTGAATTTTTGTTACCATCATCAAATATTTTACCCCGCACATATCGAGATTTGCATGCCATTATGAAAGACATTGAAATGGATTATCAAACTATAGATGCATGTTATAATGATCATATTATATATTATGGAAAACATGCTTCGAAAACAGAATGCCCACAAAGTCTTATCAATAGGTATCAAACCGATCAAGTAACAAAAATGGTGCCTCGAAAGGTTCTTTGTCATATTCCCATAATTCCACATTTGCAAAGATTGTTCATGTGTGAAAGCATAACACAATTTATGGATTACCATGCATGTAACAGAAGTGGAGATGGTGTTCTTCGAATGCCTACCGATGGTTATGCATTTAGGGAAATTGAGGAAAAATGTGTATATTTTAAAGATGAACCTCGTAATGTTAGGATTTCATTGGCAGCAGATGGTGTTAATCCATTCAGAGAGCTTATGTCTATTTACTCAGTGTGGCCTATTTTTGTTATCAACAATAACATTCCTCCTTGGATGTCAATAAAGAGGGAGCACATAATGTTGACAAAGATTGTTCCAGTTATTTGTTTACATTATTTTTTTGAATGTAACATTTTCATTTGTTTCATTTTTTGCATAATATCTTTTGTTTATTTATTTACTTATATATGCATATCATGGTTATAGTAATTATGTGTAATTTCAAAAAATTAGGTAAGTACCAAGTTAAAGATATGAATGTATATATCAAGCCTCTTGTCGATGAACTACTAAAGTTATGGGCTGACATCACTATGTATGACATCTATAAACCAATCGGGGAGAATAAATTTAAATTCCGTGGAATAATTTTATGAACAATTCATGATGCCCCAAGACTAACCGATTTTTGTGGTATGTAGAATTCTATTTCTATTTAATACTATATAATTTTTTAAAGATATCATACTGCATGTTTAATTTTTAAGTAATCTCATCATATAATTGACATTAATTCATCCGTTGCAGGTCTTCAGACAAAGGGTAAATTTGCATGTCCAGTTTGTGGTCCTAAGATGAAGTATCGTCATTCAATTTTTTTAGGAAAGGTGGTGTTTGATGAGTACAAGAACCTCCTCCCTAAGAACCATAGGTATCGTACTATTGAAAAACATATTTTCAATGGGAAAGAAGAGACTGGTTTAAAACCACGAAGAATGACACCTCACCTATGGAGGTTGGAATATAATAGAAATCGTCAAGGTACGCAATTTATTTATGTATCAGATATGTAATGTTTTGAATGTTTATTTTAATCATTGAATTTATTTTACCGTATTTGATAATTATTTTTGTGATTTATTTTATGCTTCATGAAGGCCACCATCATGAAGGTATTAATAATGAGATTCTACAATGAATGAAATGTTATCCCACTCAATTCATGAGGTTTCCCTACTATGAGGAGCTAAAAATAGCTCATTTGTTTGATACAATGCATATTGGGAAGAATGTGACATAAACATTATGGCGAATCATAGATGGTAGGAGAGATAAAGAAAAAAATTGTCAAAATTTGTACTGACATTCAGGAAGCCAATCATGCAATGCGAAGTGTGATTCGATCAAATAGAGATGGACTAGATCGAAATAACCTTCCATGGTTATTAACAGAGCAACAAAGCAATGATGTAGAAGAGTTCATTCAAAGAATTAAATTTCCCACGGGTTTTGCTTCAAACATAAATACTATCTTAACAAATAAAGGTGAATTTGGTGGGGTAAAAACACATGATTGGCATACCTTCATTAAGGTAATAATTTTGGTATACATATTTATATATATTGGCCTTATACATATTTTGATTTTTTAATTTTTTTTGGTCTACTTTGGTCGAAACAAATAACGATTCATTTTTTTGTTACAGTATGTTCTACCGCTATCTCTCCCAAATGAATTTGACAACAACGTCAAACGAGTTATATATGATCTTGGCAAATACATGAGGTAAGTAGTTGTGATTTATATGCAAAATGTTATTTCAATTTGTTGTTGTACTTAATGACTTGTGTTTTACTTGTAATGTAATATATTATATTATGTTATGTTGAAACATGTTATTTTCTTGTGTCATGATCTCATGTAGATGGTTGTCATTGAAAGAAATACACGAAGATGATATAAAGTATTGGAAGAGAGAAATTCCTCGGCTAATGTGTGAAATGTAAAAGCATATACCTCCAACATTTTTAAATGCACAAGAACACTACCTCATACACCAAGTTGAGGAGATTGAAATTAGTGGACCTGTACACACAAGGTCAATGTGGATGGTGGAGAGACACTTGAAATCATTGAAGGATTTGGTTAGACAAAGAGCACGTCCTTAGGGTTCTATAGTGGAGGGATATATGGTATATCAATCCATGGTGTATATTAGTCAATATCTTCCTAAATTAGCAGCGCCAACTATGCATGCAGTGGATTGCATTTGGGATGTGAACTCCATCAAAATTTTTGAAGATCAAGAGCAAATGTTGGGGAAAGGTAGAATGAAAAAAATGAGAGGTAATATATTAATAATTGTGGAGATTTATATTAATACATATAAATTTTCATTTTTTTTGTGTATATGATCTACTCATTAATATATTAATATTTGTTATTTCATAAATTATTAATATTTACCATGGACGATATAACTAATATTTAATATTGGTGAATTATGATTTTTTGATTCAGTTGCTCAAGATTGGGATGCAATGCATTTATACATTGAAAACAATATTGAATGGATGAATGTATGGATTGAAAGATGTAAACACCACCATGGCGGTAGGTTATCATGGCAACGACTGTCCGAATTGGTTAGAGAAGCTCGTCGTAACGAAGATGCCAATATTACGCAAAAGGAAATTGATTTAGCATATGGTTTGAAAGATGGACAGGCAAACAAATTCACCCATTTTATTCAGTTATTTTATATTATATTAATGTGACTACATGTGTACTTATATCTTTTTCAGAAACTTTCCAAGTTATATAAATATGTTAATTTATTAATTGACAATGCATCTTTTACATATATGGCATATTGCAGTTGAAACACCACAAAGCTATGTGGTGCAATGGTCGAAAATTTCGCATCAAACACTTGGATGAAACCAGGAAAACTTATGATAGTGGGATAACTGCAGTATGCCAGGTCACTAATGTTTCCTATAATTGTGACAGACATCCCCGAGAATCTGAAAATAAATACTATGGGTATTTGAATGATATACTTGAGTGTGACTTTAATTCCTTCAAATTAGTTTTGTTCGACATCAAATGGTATAGGTTACGAATGCATGAACACGATGAGGAAATAACTGTTATTCATCATGCCAAAAAATTTCCAATGATTAAAACAACAATGTTTGAAAGAGGACATGATCACTATGTTTTTCCAAGTCAATGTGAAAATGTATTTTACTTAAATGTTCCAGGTGAGAGGGATTGGTCATTTGTTGTTAGATATGATCCAAGAGGAAGGCCAATTAAGTATACTCATGTACATGAAGAAGATGATATTGAAGAAGAAGATGATTCTACTGAGAGGGGGGATGAATCAATAATAGTGCAATCGTAATCCTTTTTATCCAAATTAATCCAAGTGTTATATCAATGTAGTATTATTATCCAATAATGAGCAATAAGAAATGAACAATCACACACATGCACATTACACTAGCGTTTTACATGGAAACCCAAATCGAGAGAAAACCACAGAGTGTTTTTTCTTATATGTCTTGAAGAATGACATTCATTGGAAGCACCAACTTCCTTTGTTTTCCAACTACAACTAGAAGGAGGCTCCAACCCCCTAGTTTCTCAGGCTACAACCTGAGGGAAGCTCCAACTCCGCAATTATCTGGCTACAACCAGAAGGAGGCTACAACCCCCTATGTTCTCCAGCTACAACCACCTGTCCTTGCCCCGTCCAACCACCCTGAAGTAGAATTAGAATGATGGAAATGATGTCAACCTATCACTATGAGATATACTCCTATACAACTGTATCAACATGTACCACTGACCTGTATCCAATTTGTACAACTGCCCTGTAATCAATCTGTACCTGAACTGAACATGTATCTACAAAAATAAAATAGGTACGCGACCTGTAGTGATGCAGTCCACGTATGTACGCGCCCTATCTGTTATGCAGCCCATGCATGTACGCGCCCTATCTGTTATGCAGCCCATACATGTACGCGTCCTATCTGTTATGCAACCCATGCATGTACGCGCCCTATCTGTTATGAAACCCGCGTATGCCTTCTGGAACTAAGGTTTCCTTTACTTGAAAACTTCTGACCCTCTGTAACTTCTTTCACATAGATCTGTGACATGTCACTGTATCCAGACTGTAACTATACCCTGTGCATGCATTCTCATACATAAAATTTACTCAAGACAAATATATCTCTCTCTAGTCATGTTCCATATAGGTTTGTGAAATCACGAACAAGTACATGATCTTAGTCATCAAATCCTTTCTGATATTCAACCTCTCAAAACATCAACAAATACAAGATCTCAACCATGTACCATAAAAAACCTTAGCCATATGCCAATACATGCAAGATGTGCCTCAACAAGAAGTATCAATGATAAATATACCAACACTACATTTCTGTAGATCTAACTTACGTAGAAGATCCCATGTAGCTACTAGTCTCTCTAGGGAGAATCCTCAAATCTCCATTGCCACTCCTCATGCATACATCAAAATCCAAATATTCATAGGAATAAGACATACCTTTTGAACCAATGGATGGATCTGATGTATCTGAGCACTTTAGACCTTCCTGGGAGCTTATCTCAGAATCTAGAACCTTTTCATCTTCGTCTTCTCAAGTTTCCATGGCTTTACCAACATGTACTCACCCTGTACACAACCAACCCGCGTACGTATGCTCCCTATACACACCAACCCACGTACTGCATGCACCCTATACATAGACAGCCCGCGTATGCCTCAGAAAATAAGGTTTTCTGTAAATCCGAGAATTTCATCGTCAACCCTTTGTTCTACCTCAGACGTTCGCCACTTCAGATGTATCCACAAGTATTTACAATAATCTTTACACAAGAAAATAGATATACAATATGTACAAGTGTATCTTTAATGAGTGAAATTTGCCTCTTATTTATAACTTCATGTAGCCTTACACTTTCCTTATTTTAGGGCTTCTCCATTTAAAATAATTCCTTTTGCAAAGCACTTTGACCCTTGGGGGATTCTATAAGACTTATGAGGGTTTCTCCAACTTCATATGGTCATAACTCTCTAACCGTGAGGAGTTATGTGACGTTCCACATACCACCAGAAATGGAATGACAAGCACTATCCATATAGGATAGTTTCACCAAAAAATTCACTGTCCTTCAACTCCTTATTCCACAATTAATCATGGGTTCTTTAACCATACTCCTAGGATAACTCAATCCATAAAGCATCTTCCCGTGAGGAATTTCACCATAAGGGGACTACTTTGGAGTTCATCCATATGTAGTTCTTATCAACCATGACAAGACAATAATGAGTCATCTTTACATCAAACAAACTTGGGTCCATTACCTAAAACTTTGTGCTACTGGGCTTTCTTCAAGGGTTGACATCAATGACAACCAACCTTAATCAACAATATCCCCCTTTGGCATTGATGGAAACACTCCGATGCAATAATGAAATCATATCACTCATGCTCCCCCTGGAACCATCCCTCTGTCCTCTGCATATGATAAATGCCTCTATCCTCTGCATCTAATAAATCTGATCCCCCTAGAACCATGCCTCTGTCCTCTGCATCTGATAAATATCTCCCCCTTTGTCATCAATGGAAAGGTATCTTTCCATCCGGGGCTGCTCCCTCTGACTGAACTGTCCTCTTATGGTGCTTCCTTTTGTACATCTAAGACATATAAGATAAGCATTGAAAAAGTATTCATTTTGGAGTATAAATAACTCCAAGTCTCTGGTGAAGATATTCAAAGGCTTCCCGTGTAAGTGGTTTTGTAAATATGTCCGCCACTTGTTCTTTTGTGCCCACATACTCAACTCTGATGTTATTTTCTGCAACCTGTTCTCGTAGAAAGTGATACTTGGTTGGAATGTGATTTGTCTTGGAGTGCATCACTGGGTTCTTCGAGATACTGATGGCACTTGTATTATCACAATATATTGGAATGGGCTCATCATACTCAACTTGTATATCTACCAAAGTTTGTTTCATCCAAAGAACCTGTGTACAACATGATGCTGCTGCAATATACTCTACCTCGGTTGTAGATAAAGATACTAATGATTGTTTCTTGCTTAGCCATGATACTAAACACTCACACAAGTAGAATGCTGCTCCACTGGTGCTTCATTTCTCATCAATACAACTTGCCCAATCTGCATCTGTGTAGGAAATAAGTGATAGATATTTTCCTTTTGGATACTATAATCCAAACTCTTTTGTTCCTTTGAGATATCTAAAAATCCTCTTCACTGCTAATACATGTGATTCCTTTGGTGCTGCTTGAAATCATGCCACCTGTCCAACTGCCTACATTACATTTGGTCTGGATGCTGTCACATATAGTAGGCTACCAATCATTGACCTGTATTTCCTCTGATCTGTAGACTTCGAGTCATCATCTTTTTTCAACTTGCAACTGGTTTTCATGGGAGTGATAGCTGGTTTGCAATCTTCCATTCCAAACCTCTCTATCATTTCTCTGATATACTTGGTTTGAGAAATGAAAATTCATTCGTTGCTTTGTGTTAGGATATTTAGACACTTAGGAGTTAGTTAAGATCTACTTGGTCTAATATGTCGTTAGGTAAAAGTGTGTTTCTTTAGTATGCATTAGTATGCATTTGTAGTTAGGAAATCCGACGGTCACGATATGTTCCCGA
>ML795748.1:125165-163487 GCA_009831015.1 Picea engelmannii
ATTGCTGCAGTAGTCCATAAATTCCTTTGAGGTGAACTCTCCTCCATTATCAGATCTCAAGCATTTGATTTTTGAATCCATTTCATTTTCAACCATTTCCTTGTAGATCTTGAAGTTTTCAAAAGCTTTTGACTTATTCTTGAAAAAATAAACTGCAGTCATTCTTGTATAATCATCAACTAATAACATAAAGTATTTCTCATTTTTTAAGCCCTTTGTTGTAGTTGGTCCAACTAGATCAGTATGCACAATTTCCAGTGGTCTTGTCGTTGAATATTCCTTTGATTTGAACCTGGTCTTTGTTTGCTTTCCTTGTTGACAATGCTTGCATAAAGTATTGGTTGGTTTCGTGATCTAGGGAATTTCTATGACTGCTTCTCTTTCACTGACTTTGAAAAGGTTATCAAAATGTATGTGACCCATTCTTCTATGCCATAACCAACTTTCATCTTCCTTTCCTAGACAACACTTTTCATTTCCAATTTCACTTAACACATATATGTTGCTTGAAGTTCTTACAGCTGTAGCGACCAATTTCCCTAAACCTTCTTTTCTTATCTCACACTTTTGTGAATCAAAAGTAACTTTATGACCTTGGTCACACATTTGACTCACACTTAGAATATTATGTTTCAGATCTTATACTAGTAGAAAATTTTCTGCCTTTTCATTCTTGTTCCCAATTCGGACTGTGCCTTTTCCAATGATTTTGGCTGAATCATCATTTCCAAAGGAGACTGATCCATCTCTTTCATTTCGTAATGTAAGAAACTTGTCTCTATCACCTGTCATGTGTTTTGAACACCCACTGTCAACATACCAAACACGTTTCTTCTGCTTATCTTGTAGAGCGAGTGTGCATTCTTCATTGCTATATTGAACTTGCTTTCTTATCCATGTCCTTTTCTGTGGCTCGTGTTTGTGACTGTTGTTATTCTGTTGAGGTTCTTTAGGAGGGACTGTCATTCTGCACTCTTTGGCCATGTGTCCAAATTTTTTACATTTGTAACATTCCACTTCATTGCTCAAAGATTCAAACTTGTTGTAACGTCTTTTCTGTGTTTCACTAGGACTTCTTGAATAACTCCTTTGTGTATGACTCTCAAAGTTGTAATTGTTCCTATTGTTAGCTCTGCAATTCACAGCTTTATGTCCAAAATTATTACATGCAGAACATAAACCAAAGAATATAGTTTGATACCTGGGAGTTGAGGATCTTCTGAAAGGAGGTGCTCTTGTGAATCCTTCTTCTTCTTGAGGCCTATCTATTGGTTGTTGATTATGAAATCTGAATCTTCTCAGTGGAGGAGTGTCCCTGTAATCTTCCTTGTATATCTTCCTATCCCCTTTGACTGTTTCTGCATAGCTTTTTGGATATGTTTATTGCTCTGTTGTTTTGGATCTTGATCCCTTTTCTGTTTGATTGTATCCAAGTCTGGTCTTGTCAAAATGAGATTTTTGACTACTGATAATGTCATCCAAAACTTTTGAGCTATTTTGCATATTGTTCTTTTGAATATCCTTTCTTAATGTGACAATCTCTGCTTCCAAGTTTCCAATGATCCTGTCCTTTTCTTCTAGCTGTTCTTTGAGTGCTTCTTCAATTCTTTTATCTTCTTCTATTTGAACCTTCAATTTTGTGATCATTTGTTCTAGTTCTTGAGTGTCTTCTTTATTGTCTAGTTCTTCTTGTAGTTTCTTGTTCTTCTTCTTTTCTCTTCTGATAACTTCTATGGCATACATTAATTCTTCTAGAAATTCAACTTCCGCCTCTTCAATTTCTTCTTCGAATTCTTCACATTCTTCTTCGACTTCTTCATATTCTTCTTCAGAGTCTTCTTTGTCAGAGTCTTTTACTGCCATGAATAGAAATCTTCCTGTCTCACTGTCACTGACTTCATCTTCATCTGATGATGAGATGTCTTCTTTGGTGCATAAGCTTTTCTTGAAAACTTTATTTGTAGTTCTTTTGCCTTTATATGTGTGTTTCCCTTTTGAGTAACCTTCATCATTTATCTTTTTCTTATGAGGACATTTGCTATCAAAATGACCAATACCATCACAATTAAAACAAATTAAAGGAAGCTTACCTCTATACCTACCGTCGGTTCCTTTGTTCAGTCTTTTGACAAAGTTGGCCACTTCTTCATCATCTTCTGAGATGTCACTATTGATGCTATATTCTTCTTGTTTATCTTTCTTTTGATTTAATATTTTGGATGCTTTGAAGGCTGCTTCTTTTACATATGGATTTTCTTGTTCAGTTCTCATTTTATATGCTGTGAAGATTCCATGCAGTTCATCCATGCTTATTGAGTTTAGATCCGATCTTTTTTCTAGTGCTGATATCTTAGGGTTAAATCTCATAGGAAGAGATCTTAGTACCTTTTGAACAATTACATATTCTTCGATTTATTCTCCCAATCCTATGATTGCATTCACCGTTTCATCGACTCGTACGAAGTAGGCTGCAATATTCTCATCTTCCTTCATTTTTAGTTGTTCGAATTGACCTCTGTAAGTTTGAAGCTTTGCTGCTTTGAATTTTTCATAAATATTTCAAAGCTTGTCCCAAATATCTTTAGTGGATTTACAATGTGGAACTTTGGTTAATACCGTATCACTAAGACCATTCAAAAGTGCATTTGTGGCTTTGGAATTATTCTCACCGAGTTTCACTACTTTTTCATTTGTTTGTGGAATTGCTGGTGCTGTGTATCCATCTACAATTGATTGCCAAACTTGAAATCCTTGTGCCTGTATGTATGTCTTCATCCTTATGCTCCAAAAAACACACTTCTGTCCATCAAACTGTGGTATTCCATTTTTATACAAGTTGGTACTCTCCATGATCTACCTTTCAATGGTTAAACTGATTTCTGAAGGAACCTACTTTGAAACCAATTGTTGGATTACTGAGAGGGGGGGTGAATCAGTAATAGTGCAATCATAATCCTTTTTATCCAAATTAATCCAAGAGTTATATCAATGTAGTATTATTATCCAATAACGAGCAATAAGAAATGAACAATCACACACATGCACAATACACCAGTGTTTTACGTGGAAACCCAAATCGGGAGAAAACCACATAATGATTTTTCTTATATGTCTTGAAGAATTACATTCATTGGAAGCACCAACATCCTTTGTTTTCTACCTGCAACTGGAAGTAGGCTCCAACCCCTTAGTTTCTCAGGATAGAACCTGAGGGAAGCTCCAACTCCCTAATTATCTGGCTACAACCAGAAGGAGGCTACAACCCCCTATGTTCTCCGATTACAACTAGAAGGTGGCTACAATCACCTGTCCTTGCCTCGTCCAACCGCCCTGAAGTAGAAGTAGAATGATGGAACTGCTATCAACCTGTCACTGTGAGATATACTACTATACAACTGTGTCAACCTATACCATTGACCTGTATCCAATTTGTAAAACTTCCCTGTAATCAATCTCTACATGAACTGAACATGTATCTACAAAAATACAACAGGTACATGACCTGTAGTGATGCAACAAGTGTATGCACGCGCCCTATCTGTTATGCAACCCATGTATGTATGTGCCCTATCTGTTATGCAGCCTGCGTATGCCTTCTGGAACTAAGGTTTCCTTTACTTGAAAACTTCTGACCCTCTGTAACTTCTTTCACATAGATCTATGACCTGTCACTGTATCCAGATTGTAACTATACCCCGTGCATGCATTCTCATACATAAAATTTACTCAAGACAAATATCTCTCTCTCTATTCATGTTCCATATAGGTGTGTGAAATCATGAACAAGTACATGATCTTAGTCATCAAACCCTTTCTAATATTCAGTCTCTCAAAACATCAACAAATACAAGATCTCAACCATGTACCATAAAACCCTTTTCCATATGCTAAGACATGCAAGATGTGCCTCAACAAGAAGTATCAATGATAAATATACCAGCACTGCATTTCTATAGATCTGACTTATGGAGAAGGTCCCATGTAGATACTAGTCTCTCTAGGGAGAATCCTCAAATCTCGATTTCCATTCCTCATGCATACATCAAAATCCAACTATTCATAGAAATCAGACATACCTTTTGAATCAATGGATGGATTTGATGTATATGAGCACTTTAGACCTTCCTAGGAGCTGATCTCAGAATATAGAACCTCTGCGTCTTCATCTTCTCAAGTTTCCATGGCTTTACCAACATGTACTCACCTTGTACACAGCCAACCTGTGTACGTACGCTCAAAACCCGCGTACTGTATGCACCCTATACACATACAACCCGTATATGCCTCAGAAAATAGGGTTTTCTATAAATCTGAGAATTTTGCCATCAACCCTTCATTCTACCTCAGGCGTTTTCTACTTCATATGTATACACAAGTATTTACAAGAAGCTTTACACAAGAAAATAGATATACAATATGTACAAGTGTATCTTTAATGACTGATCTTTGCCTCTTATTTATATCTTCATGTATCCATACACTTTCCTTATTTTAGGGCTTCTTCATTTAAAATATTTTTTTTGCAAAGCACTTTGACCCTTGGGGGCTTCTATAAGACTTATGAGGGTTTCTCCAAATTCATATGGTCATAACTCTCTAACCGTGAGGAGTTATGTGACATTCCACATACCATCGAAAATGGCATGACAAACACTATCCATCTAGGATAGTTTTACCAAAAAATTCATTGTCCTTAAACTCCTTATTCCACAATTAATCATGGGTTATTTAACAATACTCCTAGGATAACTCAATCCATAAAGCATCTTCCTGTGAGGGATTTCACCATAAGGGGACCACTTTGGAGTTCATCCATCTGTAGTTCTTATCAACCATGACAAGACAATGATAAGTCATCTTTACATCAAACAAACTTGGGTCCATTACCCAAACCTTTGTGCTATCGGGCTTTCTTCAAGGGTTGACATCAATGACAACCAACCTTAATGAACATACTATGGGTATTTAAATGATATACTTGAGTGTGGATTTAATTCCTTCAAATTAGTTCTGTTTGACGTCAAATGGTATAGGTTACAAATGCATGAACATGATGAGTAAAGAACTGTTATTCATCATGCCAACATATTTCCAATGATTAAAACAACAATGTTTGAAAGAGGACATGATCACTATGTTTTTTCAAGCCAATGTGAACGGGTCTTTTACTCAAATGTTCCAGGTGAGAGGGATTGGTTATTTTTTGTTAGATATGATCCAAGAGGAAGGCTAGTTAAGTATACTCATGTATAGGAAGAAGATGATATTGAAGAAGAATATGATTCGACAGATTAGACAGAGCCGAAAGATCATGTAGGGTTGAAAGATGAAGAAGACGAATAATATCATGATATAAGAGTAGGAGACAATGCAGTTCTTGATGATGATGTATATGAAAATATGCTAAAAAATGACATTGATGACGTTGATGATATCGTTAATCCTTTCAACACCATTTCTGAACCGGATGATGATACATATGTCGAGTTAGATGAAGAATAAGATACATAATAAGGATGATTATACAAATGTTGAGTTGGATCATGTACGCGACTATATATTTTAATTTGTATGAATTATTCTCTTAAAATAATTTAGTTATGTCATGGGTTAATTACATGTTTTTAAGTTTTATGCGACATTTTTATATCCTATGTTACATGTTGTTTAATTATTATGTGAAACCTGAAAATAGTCACCAATATACTAAAGTACGTGGTAAACTGACAATATCATTTACAAACACACGATTTCATTTACCTTCATTAATTTTTGTTTTTGTAGTTTCTATGGATGAATATTACTAGGTTGCTTTCGATTATTTTCTATTTTAAAGATTAGGTATTGGGGAGTTGAGAGTGAAGTGTGGGGGAGGGGAGGGGCCATATGAGATTCCACCTTCAAGTGGTGGTCATTTTTCAGTACTTGAAACCAAGAGAAGCTCATTCATTTTTATACTATCATGATTGTAGATGTCATCATTGTTGTCATAGTATTTCATCAACGAAGTTTTGATGAATGTGTTTTTCATTTCTATAGAATCTTCGTTGAAACTGTTTGAAAACATGGGACTTTGGCCCATGAATTATGTGGCAAGAAGAACATGTGTTTCCAAATTACTCAAATATGACTCACACACCCACTCTATATATTTGATCTTGACCTCGTTTCATTTGAACGATATCGTTGTGATATTGAAAAATCCCTCTTTTTCGTTCATTTTTTAATCAACACCATACAAATATTCCTTTGCAGTACTAGATGTGGGAATGTGTGTACTATCGAACGAATTTTAAAAGGAACAACGAAAATACATTGTACTAGGACTAGACATGGGCAACAATGACTTGTTAATGGGTCCAATATTGAAATTTTTTCAAACTGTTTCTGTATGCACTAAAATTTGATATGGATAGACTATTCACATGCCTTAACGATATGGGAGGGTTTATGGACTCAAATTTGACTCACACACCCACATTTTTCCATCATAAATTCATCATGTAAACCATAAACCCTATTTTTCTTTCAAAGTACACAAATTGGTTGACACAAGTTTTAAGTTTGAATCAACCTTTCTTCATTTTTATTTTAGGTTCTACATTAATGTATATACAATGTATGTGTGTCGTAGTTGTGATGAAAAAATACCTCTTTTTCGTTTATTGTTTAATCAACACCATAAAAATATGCCCTTGTAGTACTAGATGCGAGAGCGTGTGTACTGTCGAACAAATTTGAAAAGGAACAACGAAAAGACATTGTACTAGGATTAGACATGGGCAACAATGACCTGTGAATGGGGCCAATGTTGAATTTTTTACAAATTGTTTCTGTATGCACTGAAATTTGACATGGATAAACTATTCACATGCCTTAATGATATGGGAGGGTTTATAGACTCAAATTTGACTCACACACCCACTTGTTTCCATCTTCAATTCATCATGTAAACCATAAACCCTATTTTTCTTTCAAAGTACACAAATTGGTTGACACAAGAGAAGCTCATTCATTTTTATACCATCATGATCGTAGATAGACTATTCACATGCCTTAATGATATTGGAGGGTTTTTGGACTCAAATTTGACTCACACACCCACTTGTTTCCATCATCAATTTGACTCCCAAAGACAAATGTTACGGTCTAATGTTATGGTGCATACAACAATTCACATCCAAAACAAAGGAATGCTCAGAAATAATAGTGATAAGACTCCCTGCGAGCCATGGAAAGGAAGACCAACGAATGTGAATAACTTCACAGTGTTTGTAATCAAATTCTATATCAAGAGAGAACATGGAAATATTGGAAAATTTGACTCTCGAGTTGATAAAGACATACTGGTTGGGTACTCAAGAAAAATAAAGGCATACAAATGTTTCAATTTAAGACTCAACAAAATAATGGAAAGCATCAATGTGACGATTGATGAGACAAATGGATGAAAGATAAAAGAAAGAAGCAAAGATTTAGTGGAATAGGATAACAAAGAAGATTTGAAATAAGAAGTAGACGAAGAATTAGATGAAGAAGAAGAGAATCCAGAAGCATAGCAAGAATAACAAGATCTTCATGTACGTCCAAAGACACCTAGTAGACGAGTGCATAAAAATCATTCTCCAGAACAAATCATTGCAAATAAATATGCAGTAGTTGAAACTCAAAGAAGAATACGTTCACCAGAAGAACATCAGCTAGCACTGTTATCCACAATTGAGCTAATTTTTTTTGAAGAAGCTAGAAAGGATGAATACTGGATCAAAAATATGGATAAAGAGTTAGATCAGATAGAGAAGAATGAATCTTGGGAATTGGTTCCAAGGCCGAAGAACAAGAATATGATCAGTACAAAGTGGGTCTTCAGAAACAAATTGAATGAAGATGAACATGTTACCAGGAACAAAGTAATATTGGTGTGTAAAGGATACACTCAGGTTGAAGGTATAGATTTTGAAGAGACCTTTTCCCCAGTTTCCATAATGGAATAAATCAGGTTGATTCTAGCTTATGCATATTCCAAAAATATGAAAGTGTATCGAATGGATGTAAAGTCAACCTTCCTAAATGGAGAGTTAGAAGAATAAGTATACATCGATCAACCATAAGGATTTTAGTTGTCAGAAAAGGAAAACTATGTTTGTAGGTTGAAGAAGACACTATATGGCCTCAAACAAGCCCCCTAAGCATGGTATTCAAGACTAGACATATATTTACAACAGTAAGGGTTCATGAAAGGGAATGTAGACAATAATCTATACATAAAGGTAAATCTAGATAGTATCCTAATAATTAAAGTTTAAGTTGATGATATTATTTTTGGAAGTGATGATGACATGATGAGTCTGAAATTTTCCAAAGACATGCAAAATGAGTTTGAGATGTCATTACTTGGAGAGTTGTCTATCTTTTTGGGACTACAGATATGTCAGAGCAACAAAGGTATCTTCATCTCCGAGACCAAGTATATCAAAGAAATGATAGAAATGTTTGGAATGGAATATTGCAAACCAGTTAGTACTCCTATGCAGACCAGTTGCAAGTTAAGTAAGGATAATGATTCACAGGATGTGGACCAGACAATACAAATCAACAATTGACAACTTACTCTATGTGACCGCTTCTAGACCGAATGTGATGTAGGAATTTGGACAAGTTGCAAGGTTTCAAGCAACATCAAAGGAATCACATGTTATGATAGTGAAGAGGATATTCATACATATCAAAAGGACAAAAGAATTTGGATTATGGTATCCAAAGGGGGATGATCTATCTCTAGTTTCCTACACAGATGCATATTGGGAAGGTAACATTGATGATAGAAGAAGTACATGTGGAACAAATTTCTAATTGGGTGAGTGTCTGGTATCATGGTTAAGAAAGAAAAATCATCAGTATCATTGTCTACAAAAAAGTCAGAGTATATTGCAGCAACAACGTGTTGTACTCAGGTTCTATGGATGAAACAAATTTTGAAGGATATACAGGTTGAATATGATGAGCCCATTCCAATATTTTGTGATAACACTAGTGCCATAAGTATCTCAAATAATCTCGTGATATACTCCAAGAAGAAACACATTTTGATCAAGTTTCACTTTCTACGATAACATTAGGGTTGAGTACATTGGGACAAAAGAGAATATCACTTATATCTTTACCAAACCACTTCCTAGGGAAGCTTTTGAGTATCTTTGACTGAAACTTGGAGTAGTTTCTTCCCCACAATGATTGTTGAGTTATTTTAATATATGTCATGGATTTACATGAGGAAGCACCATTAACGAGAAAAAGGGAAGTACAAACAGGGGGAGAAATCCCAAAGAACAATTTAGACAGGGGGACCAACCCCAAAGGGAAGATTCCCATTTCCATTGATGTCAAAAGGGGAGAGAGATTAATCAAAGGTATGGTCACATGGGAAGCGATGGTCAGAGGGGGAACATGAGAATAAGTATTTCTATTCCATCAATGTTGCATTAGAGTGTTTCCATGAATGCCAACGATGGAGATTGTTGATAGATTGGGTTAGTTTTCATTGATGTCAAACCTTGAAGCAAGTCCGATAGCAAATTTAGATAGCCCCATAGGTGTGGTTAAGGAACCTGAAGTTTATTAAGGAATATGGACATAAAGGACAATGAAATTGAGGGTAAAACTATCACATATGGATAGTACACATTGTGTCATTTTCGGTGATGTGGTATTCCATGTGGTTCCTCATGGTTAGGGAGATATGGCTTTGTGAAGTTGAAGGACCCTCAAGAATAAGCTAGAAGCACCTAGAAGGTCAATAAGAAGTCAATATTCTAGAAGCTCCCAGAAAGTCATCAAGAAGTTTGCTAGTCAAAGTGGTTGTAACAAAAAGATATTTTTGGGTAAAGTTGTTGAAACAAGAAAATAATTAAAAATAAATTAGTTGCAGCAAGAAATTGTGAGTTTACTAATGATGGGTAAACTTATTGTAACAAGAAAGTGGGTTAGCCTTAGAAGAAGGAATATGAGTAAAACATTTACCAGATGGCCTCTAAAGGAAGGAACTTGGAAAGTATAAATAAGAGATCAAGAGACTCCCATTAGCACCTATTGAGAACATTGAATCTCTATCTTGTGAAATGTTATTGTAGGTACTCACTGACATATCTGAGGTAGAAAAAATCTGAGGCAACGAAGGAAGAATGATGCCAAAGTTTCATGACTGCAGAGGAGAGCAGGAAAATCTAAGAAAAACTTATATAAGGTCATGCCTGCGGTTTAGACATCAAGTGTCCCGCAAGGCATCCCCACAAGTTTCCTATAGCCTGTCATGCAAAGACTTGCGAGACAATCAACTTCATCACGTGAGGCACTACCAAATATGAAGGATGAGAGGTGTTTCAAGTTGTAGAAGCTAAGGAGAGGCTACATGCAAGTGTGACTGTGTTCAGGTACAACAAAGTTCTCTACATAAGTAAAATGTATGTTATATTCTTGTTTGAATTTGTTCTTGGTGATTGCTTGAGGTATGATCATGGGAGATTGAAAATTTTCTCTTGAGGGACTATTGGCTGTATGGTACATGCTGTATGAGGTAGATCTATAAAGGCACATTGTTGGTGCACTTGTTGTTTGTAGTTGGAACACATTATTGGGTATCTTGTTGAGGTGTATCTCGTATCATTTTGTACATGTTTGAGGCATTTTGGTTAAGGTGTGTTGCTGAAAATATTGGTATATGTTGAGGTTGCACAAAAATGAGGGTTTGATGCATGGTTGATGTGAGGGTTCACTATACTTGGTGTATGGATGTTTTTATGTGTATGGCACATGATTACAAAGACACAAATGTACATGGTTTGAGCTATACACTTGTGACAGTGGGTATGATACCTATGCGATCAGATCTGATTGGTTGATAATATTATTGTGACATGTTGTTGATATAGGTTATGACAGGTTGTTGATATAGGTTGTGATAGGTCATTGGTACAAGTTTATGTGACATGTTTCACATGGACATATTGGCAGTGACATAGTTACAATGGTGATAGCAGTGAATGCGACACTTATATTTCAGGGCGATAGGTTGAGGCAAGGAAAGGGGGTTGTATCCTCCTTTTGGTTGGGAAAACTAAGGGAGTTGTAGCTTCCTTCAGGTTTTATTATGAGAAACTAGGGGGTTTTAGCCTCCTTCCAATTGTAGTTGGAAAACAAGGAAGTTGGTGATTCCTATGAATGTATTTCATTTTCCATACAAGAAAAAAATTCCATGGTTTTCTCCCGCATTGAGTTTCCACGTAAAATTCTGGTGTACTGTGTCCTTGTGTGGTTTCTCATTGTTCACTGTTTATTTATACTACTTGTGATGTTTTAAATGCTATTGATTAACTTCTCTTAAATTTAAACAATACATATTGTGGTTAAAAGTAATTTAAGTGATAATACTGATTCACCCCCCTCTCAGTACTCCAATAGATGCCACATCAGCCCCTATTACTCACACATATGGGGATAACTATGCATGTAATTTCAAGAAGATTCTAGAAGGTACAAAACCCTATCACAATTGAGGGTTGAGGAAGTAAAAAACTTACCCTTATATGGCTATCAGGCTATGTTAAATATTGGGCCACTAAGATGAGAAGGGGTTCCATTCTATGTTATTGTTTTTTATTCCATAGCATAGAAGAACAACTTGGAGTGGGAAATTAGAGATCATAATATAGGGGGTTAATGTTATGTAGTATCCTAACATGCCACAGGTCCCAGGTAACTCCAGAGAGAGTGCCTTCTCCTTTGTACTTGCATTATTTCCATACGAGATAAAAGAGAGTAGAGCAACCTCACCTTCTAGCTAGGTTTTCTCTCGTAAGAGTTTCCCAGAGAAAATATTTGTGTTATTTTGTGGATGGTGTGTGATTGTATTTTATTGTTCTCTATTTTTTTTCATTTTATCTATTTCGTGCATAAGAAAAAAATCAGTAACTAAAGATTTTGGAATCTAAAACAATTTAACCCTCATAGTATAGATTTTAGTTTTATTTTTTAGGTCTATTATGACGAGTTGTTCTAGTGAAATATCCATGACAATTTATAGATCATATTGGTATCCAAATAGGTTTTCCTCGAGTATTTGTGGAAAGTTGTAGGATCCAAGAAGCGTCTTAAAAAGAAGTTGCAGAAACTCTAGCTATGACATGCAATTTTTTCATAACAACCCTTGAGATTCAACATAGGAGAGATTTGCAAGGATGGAAGAGAAAGTCACTAACATATATGAAAATATGTCCCTCCTAATGGTGGCTCTATCCAACAAGCTCAGACCGTTTGAATAAGTTGGAGGCTCGAACTCAAATATCAAATTAGATAAGAAATCAAGAGATAATGAAGACCCAGAAGAGGAGTCACGGAAAGAACTCGAGAAACAACAACCAAGTTCCAGTGCCATAAACCATTCATAGTCCCTATTCAATATGGAGGCGGAAGTGGACATAAATTCATTCCAAGGTGATTTCGATGCATTAAAATTGAATCATTGGTTGAAACAACTAGAATTTTATTTTAGCTTTCACCATATAGATGAAGAGAAAAATATTTCGTTTGCTAGATTGAAGTTAGAGGGCCATGCTTTAACCTGGTGGGAAAGCCATATGGAAATACTAAGGATGGAGGATTATCCACCAATAACTATGTGGGACAACTTCAAAACCGTCATCAAGTCCCAATTAAACCCTATAGGGTATGTAGAGGACCAATGGATATGCTGGAACTACTTCAAGTACATGCAGGGGAAGAGTGTATAGGAGTACATCACTGAGTTCAAAGAGATAGCCATCGTGCTGGGTATCTCTCCCAAGAACCTAGATGTACTCCTCAAGTATATGTGGGGTTTACATAGTCATATACAAAAGCATGTGATGATGCTATTCAAGTCAAGGATAGTCGATGAGGCATGTGTACATGCATAATACCTAGAAAACATAGACCAACAGAAGGGGAAACAAAGTGGTTCTAAGTAGAAAGAGCACTACATTGATTCCAAGGAGGGGAAGAAGACATGGAAAGGGGAAAATATAAGAAGACAAAAACCACTACACATCATTGAAAATATCCCATCAACCATTTAAATCATTGCAACATTGATGGCCACATTGAGCAAAAGTGATGGAAACTACATCTAGAGCTGAACCCAAAGAACCACAAGGATGGAAAGAAAAGGAATATGATAGCCATAGATTTGAGAAATCAAGTTGAAAGTAGCTCAGATGTGGATGAGAATACTATCTACACATAAATGCAGAAGGAGGGGAATATGAGCATCCTTCATTACTAGGAAGAGAAGGAGATGACCAAACTCTTCCACATCAAGATTCAGGTCAAGAAGACCAAGATAAATGCCCCATTAAACTCTAGTTCACATGCTAATCTCATAGCAACGAATCTGGTTAGAAAGTTTGGATTGGAGGTTCACAATCATCCTAGCCCCTATCCAATGGGTTGGGTAAACAATGATGTAGAGATCAAAGTAACAAAGCAGTGCAAGATTAAATTTGCTGTAAGTGCTCATTTTATAGATGAAGTAGAATTGGATGTTGTTGGCTTTACTCTCTCCTATATACTGTCTGAGTTTAACGACCTAGGGTTCATGTCTATTTTGGATTCCAACAAAGCCTCTAAAACTATCGACTCTCTTGGTAAACTAGAAGGCAACACAACGCACATAATGTGCTATGCAGTCTCACCTGATATAGCTTTAATGGGTGGCTGTAATACTCATGTGTTTACAACCTAGGATTGAGTGTGAGATATGAGAATTGTATATTGAACTACTATTATAAATTGTAAACACAATATATTGTCATTTGCGAATAAGCAAGAAATATAGTAACTCATTCATTAACATAACAATAACTACTGAAGATAATAAATATATGCATGCATTCATCACATAACACAGATGTTACCGTGTTTCACCCCCTCCTGGGATACGTCCACAAAGATCTGGTTCTTGTCTCTTTTATTATAGTATTCCCACATCTACAACGCTGCACACATTACAATTCTTCTTAGTTGGGTAAGATCTATGTGAGGTGGAATAGATCACACCATGCTGCTCAACCTACGATCTAACCCTCAATATCTACCCTCCTCCATCCTCTTCATCTCAACATCTTACAAAATTAGGTCATATAGCAAAATATTACATATCACAACAAATCATATATAACTAGCTAAACTCAACAATACTCCCAGCCGAACCCCCATGATATCTAAGTATCGATATTTATATATTTTATAGCTCTTCAGCCGTTACAATATATTACCAAAACCCTAACCCTACCATCATTAGGTCTTCCCTGCATGCACGCATGCTATTCCTCCTTCCAGCTGTCACTTTCCTCATGCATGCTTTCTTTCCCAAAATCGCCTTGCTTTTCCGTTTTGGCTTGCTTCCAACAGCCCCCCAACATTGACATGTTGCTCGTCCTAAGCCACCTAACACAAATATTCGATCTCCCTGGTGACCACTTGGAAATTTTCTTTTAGATCTGCTGCCTGTGTCTGCGCCTGCACAGTCTTCTCCTTGAGTGTGTCCACTATCTGGACTGCAATTTTGTCACCGATCAATTACGCACACTCTGCTTGGGTCTATGCTATATGTGTCTTGGATTCCTCTACCTATGCCAAGACTTCTGTTACCTGCTCTTGAAATGATTCCATTTGAGCCTAACACTCCTTCTTCCGTGTTTGTGCAATGGTGAGTTCTTCCAACAATTTATTCATGTCTTGCACCCCTTTGATGCGCTCCATGATGGACATTGTCTTCTGCCTCTACTTGAGGTCTTGGATAGCTGCGCTTATCCTTTCTTCTTCCTTGTCCCACTTCTGGATTTTCTGATCCTCCTCTAGTTTTTTCCAAATCTGTGCTGCATTCTCGAACAAGTCAGCTGCTATGCTAACCTATTGCTCTATCTCCTATAGCTGTTCTACTACTTCCTGCTTCCTTTGCTCCTTTACTACCGGTGGAGTAGTGGGTCTGAGATGATCTCGGATATTCTTAATCTCCTTCTGGTATTGATCAATTTCCTATGCAATCTGATCAATCTTTTCTACTTCTGTGATTTCATCCGTATGCATGGTCTTTGGAATCTTATCGTATGTTCCTGATAATTTATACTCCAATCCATTCCTTCCCTCCCTTTCCTCTTGGATCTTGAACTTATCTTGCTCAAATAATATTTCCAACGCATCCTGCTTCTCTATTTCCTATTTTAATTTGGCCAAGTCTGTGCGTGCATGAGACTGTATCTCATGGGTGACGCTCACCTGCAATTTGTGTAGAGCCTTGGATGGTATCCATGTCAATACCAATTAGACTTGGCTTAAGTCCTTCAGGGGTGTCTTCCCCATGATCTCGTCCATGTGCAACATACTGGGTGTGATGTGGAATGTTGTGCTCGACTGTGGTATTGTATGAAGTGTATCACGCTCACCTTATTCTAATATTTCCTTTATCTATGGTGATGATGGCCATGTTCCCATGCTGCTTGCTATCTGCGCTTCCCCAATTTGTTTGAGGAACTGCCGTATGTCTGCCAACTCCTCTTAAATCCTGTCCCTGTGGTGCATAGCATTGTCAAAATCATTGGATAGACAATCCTGGACCATTCGGGCTATCATTTCCCCATCATCATCTGTGATCTAATATTCTGGAGGTGTTCTTTGCACCTTCATCTTCTTGTGCACTCCTCCTATTTGCATGGATGGCCTCTTATTCCCACCTAGTTCCTGTGAGTTGGGATTTGGTGCAGTCCACTGGACTGCCTCAGACTGTTTCTGCTGCACTTGAGCCAATTGTGTATTGTTCTTTGTCCCCTTTTGGGTCCCTGTCTTAGCTGCCCTTTCATTTGTCTTCTTTGTCTTTGTCTGGCCCATCCTCTATTTCTTGGGAACTGGGACTTCTTGAGGCTGTGTTTCTCCCTACGTTGTCTCTTCTTCTGCTGTCCTTTTCGACACATCTTGGGTGAGGACTGGGATATTCCACCCATCTTCCCAGTATTTGATCACCATGTCAATGTCGCCCTATGTGATACAATAGTGAATTTGTAGCCACTACTTATCAGGATCCTTCCGTGCATGTATCCACATCGTATGTCATGTGGCCTTGAAGTTGGCGATATCCCGATACCGTGCGACAACCTCTGGTGTTATTCTCCACATGTTGCTTATGGACTCCTGCAAATCGCATAGGTATCCTTCAATTATGGACCCATTCATCCTTTTTCTCCTAGCATCCGCCGTGGATTTCAAAAGTAAATATCTTGCTCCCTGATTAGGTTTGGGTTTGGTGCCGAAAGTTACATATCTTGGTTCTCTCCATCCCATAAAGGATATTAACATGATTAGCCATGAATAATGAAACTCTGTTCCTAGGTCATGCACATCCTTGCAGTTGTCCAAGAAACATTTCAAGAGATAGGGTGCCCAACTCATTGTGGTTCCCTTGACACACTGAGCTGCAATTGCGACAACATAAGCCAAAAATTCCTCCCTACGACATTTTCTTAGTAGCTTACATGAGAAAATTTTTGCACCCATTTGTGTTGCGACATCATTGATCGTCTTGATAATGATTCCTCGTGTCCCCCTGTCGGTGCCATACTTCTTATTCATCTCTTCCGCTAGTCATTTCTCCTTGTCTTTGTCATCGATAAACTGCATGGTATCCATGCCCCGAGATGGAAACCATGTTATGTTTGCAATTAGATCTACGTCTATCTAGATGAGCTTGTCCAACCATATGTCCCCGCCATGTGTGATTGCTAACAACTATTTGGCGCACCCTCTTGCGTACTGACCTCTGCCAAAATGTGGTATATCCAATAGACCTAAGATTCCTGTTTTTGCCAACCCTCTTTCCCATTGGAGTGGCTGATCAATCGGTTCCCCCGTCAGATTTATGCCTGCAGTCTCCAAGTACACTCTCTTTGCAAATTCCAGAAACTTGTCTGTGTCTACTACATTGTGGTCCGAGTATTTCAGCTTGCTAATATTCCCAAGCAAGCTTGATTCCACCCATAAACCATCTAGTATACGCAGTAGGACGAGGGCTGTGACAGGTTGCTTGCGAGGTGACCTAGGTACCTGTTGCTTGTCTTTCTTTGGCGTTGGTGGCTGGATCGAGGTTCTAGCAACTCCCAGTTGTGTTTCAGAATACCATTCCGACCAACCTGTGACATCTTCTACTATTCCTTCAGTGGGTGGTTTGAGACTTGTCTGGATTGATTGCTGGTTCCTGATTCATCGCCGTTCCATTGACTTTCAGAGCTGCTTAGTGTTTTCTGGTTGCACCTCCTTTAGGGCTTCTGCATCTTGGTTTTGCTGCTCCTATACCTCTGTCGGTCTATCTATATTTGTGCCCTCCGGTGTTGGCTATTGGGTTTATTCCACTACTAGTGTGGGGTTTACCGGTGTTGTGTTTGGGGATGGGATTTCATTGATATTGATGATCTCTGGTGGCTGTTGTTTACCTTTTTCCAATTGTACCTGTGACATGGTTCTAACTCTAGGTTGTCTAGCACTTTGGATGGCTTTTGCTTGCTTTGGTGGTTCCATGGTGGTGAATGTCAAACATTTTCTGAGTTTGAATGGTCTCTGTGACCTCTGTAAATTTCGATTTGTTCTCCTTAGCCTCTATCACTCTCTTTCTATTCTCTTTTCACAAATGGCTTCTTTACTCTCGCGTCAATGTGTTGTATGGGCATCACATGAAGCTTGTCGAGGGAGGTTCCTTAATTATGTGTTCAATGCACCTCCGATTCTTTCGTACTTTCCATTACTCTTCCTTGTCGTCTCCAGTTTCCACAATTAATGTGGCGTCCCATCGACCCTTTCCAGCATTAAGTTCCACCTAACTCCGTCATTTCATACTGCTTTTACCGTCTTTCCATTTCATGATTATTTCCCTTTTTACATGGCCATTGTCCTTCTCCTCGCCGAGTTTGTGTTCCTAAGTATGAGTGCTCTTTCTTCTTTCGGTGCATTGTGCCTTTGTTGGTACTGTTTAAAATTCTATTTTTTTTTTTAACTGAGCGGTGGGTGGTCAGCCGTCCTTGTACATCTTCAATCGAATCCCATTGATCATCCCTCTAAGTTCTGCGCCTGATAATTCTCTCAACTGTACAACTCCTCCATATGTGACAGATTTTACTTCGTACGGTCCTAGCCAGTGCATTCTTAGCTTTCCTGGGTGTTGAAATGATTTGCTGTCATACAATAATACTATATCTCCTTCCTTGAAAGTTTTCTTCTTGATGTGTCTATCATGCCAAGCTTTGTCCCTTGCTTTCTAAACTTGTTGGTGGAACCCTGCTAAGATCTAGTCTTCCTCCATGGTCATTAACTGATTTAGTCGCTCCTGTACTGTGCCTTGTTCTGTCATATGTGTAATTGCTGCTACGCGCAAGATTGGTACTAAGAATTCTAATGGCACCACTACTTCTTGGCCATAGACCAATTTAAATGGCGTGTGCCCTGTCAAATTTTTGCATGTAGTCCTGTAGGCCCATAATACTACTGGTACTTTGAGCTCCTAGTCATCCCTATTGATGTTATAGATCTTTGTCAGTGCATTCTCAAGGGTTTTGTTAAATGCTTCCCCTGTGCCATTTTCCCGTGGGTGATATGGTGTTCTCTTATGATGATGGACTTAAAACTCTTCAGTCATAGTGCTGATGATGTTGTTTATGAAGTGCGTGCCTTGGTTGCTTATCAAAACTCTTGGACATCCAAATCTAGTGATAAATTGTTCAAATAAAAAGTGTGATGCTGTTTTTGCACTACAATCCTTCATTGGTGAGAATTCCACCCATCTCGTTAGGTACTCTGTCGCGGTGATAATGTACCTAGATCCTATTCTTTTTGCTGGTGGGTTGATTGGTACCACAAAGTCTATTGACCACTTATCAAATGCATGCAATGTTACTTGTGGTTGTAATGGAATCTCATCCCTTATGTTGGGTTTACCATCCTTTGATAGACATCGCATCTCTGACAATACTCCTTCGAGTCTCTGTGAATCATCGGCCACCCTATTCCTACACACAATACCTTCTGTGTGGTAGCTTTTCTTGCGTAATGTCCTCCTCCTATTCCCTCATGGGATTCTGTTAACACTCTCAATCTTTCGTGTTCTAACACATATCTACGTAAGATGCTATCTGTGCCCATTTGTATAAGTGTCCTATGATTAGTTGATAGTCTGCAGCTTGAACTACCAGGTTTTTATTCTGCGTGGTGTTATATTCCTTCGACACAGTACCCATGCTTAAGTACTGCATAATATCTGCAAAATATTCATCAGCGATCTGGACTCAAAATAACTATGTGTATGGGAAGTTGTGTTCTAAATTCGTAGGTTCTTCTCCATTTGTGACCCTTGACAGGTGGTCAGGTCCTACATTCAATTTTCCTATCTTGACTATGACTTCGAAGTCAAACTCTTGAAACAGTAGTAACCATCGATAGATTCTCCCCCCCAACACTGGGTTGTTGACTAGGTATTTCAGGGCTAAGTGATCTGTGAACATCTTAAAGTGTTTTCCCAATAAATAATGTCTGAATTTCTATAGTGCGTAGACCATAGCTAGGCCTTCTCTATCTATAGTATTATAGTTCTGCTTCTGCTCTGATTCTGATAGTTTCCTGCTCGCAAATGCTATCAGGTGTTCTAAGTCTCCCACTCCTGGCTACACCAAGATGGCTCCAAGTGCTATGGTTGATGCATCTACATGTACATGGAATGTCTTCTCCCAGTCTAGAAATACTAATATTGGTGCGGTGACCATCTTTTCCTTAAGGGTATCCAGACTGTGTTGACACTTGTCGTTCCACTGAAACTTTGTATCCTTTCTTAACATCTTTTCCGTTGGTGTAGTAATCTACATGTACCCTTTGATAAACTTCCTATAGTATCCTGTGTGTCCCAACATCTCTCTTAGCTAATGGCCTATTTTTGGTGGTGGTAAGTTAACAATTACTGCAATATTTGCAAGATCTACTAATAAACCTTGTTTGCATACTATTTGGCCCAATAATATCCCAAACGGTGTTCCGAATATGAATTTATTTATGTTTAGTGATATCTAACACTGCCTACATATTTCTAGCATCAGGCATAAGACTTCTACATGGTATTTCAACAAATTGTAGATTGTCCAATCATCCAGGTATACTTCGAGAAATTGGTGGATGAATTCCTTAAATGCGACGATGACTACTCTGGAAAATATTTTTGGTGGATTCTTCAGTCCAAATGGCATGACTATGTAATGGTAGGATCCCCATTCTGTCACAAAAGTGGTCTTGTATCTGTCTTCCTGTGCTATCTTAATCTGGTGATAGCCTAAGAATCCATCCGTGAATGAGTAAGCTTCATGTCCACCTATGTTCTCTAACACTTCATCCATGAAAGGTGTAGGGAATGGGTCATGTAGGCATGCATCGTTCAACTTCCTTAAGTCGACGCATATCCGTATTCCTCCTTTTTTCTTGTCCTAAAATACCATCAGGCTTATCCATTCTGATTCTTCGACCAGTTCTATGATTCCGGCTTCGAGCATCTTGCCGATCTCAGATTTAAATTTTTTCTTATATATTGGGTTAAGTCTGTATGATCACTGTCTGATTGATCTTGCTTCAGGTCTGAGTGGTATCTTCATCTCTCCTAGCTCTCCTTCTATACCCTTCATTTCTGTAAATGTTTTGGGAAACAAGTCGCTATACTTGCACAATAACTCTGTTATGATTTCTACCGTTTGTTCGTCCCATTAATCTTTGATGCTGGCCATCTTGGGATTCTCAGCTATCCCAATGTTGACTTTCTTTATCTTGATCAGTGCAACAATAACTTCTGATTCTACAGGTGGACCTTCCACTTCTCTCTCACCTTTTGCTTCCTCGATCTAAATATTGCGTGGGTCGTCTTCCTCTGGTGCGTCTTTGTGCAAATGGTAACAGGACAACAACTCTTTAATTGTCTGTTTGTTCTGCTGTTGCTTTTGTTTTATGAGATTGACTTCCGGTTCCTTGATGAATATCACTCCTCTTATTTGTTTGAGAGCTGAATCTATGTTGGGGTTTTCATGTTCAAATGAAAAAGTGACTGTAAAATTTTGTTGCAATGTTGTCCAGGTTGTAGTTCCTTTGCGCAATTCTTGGTCTGTATGCCAGTTCGTTGGTATGCCCTCTAGAGTGTGTATGAAACGATGAGGCCATTCTTCTAGGGGTGTCATTTTCCACAGCGTTCTACACTTCTCCAAGTGTTCTGTTGGTGCCCCCTGTCCATCGTACCTCTGTTGCTTGTTGTTTTTCTGTTCTACACTTAACCTTATGCACATTAACCGCTTACATTGGTACCAATCTACAATCGTCTCTTTGTGTGCACTCCACCATATTTCAGGTGTGGCCTTGAGTGCTATATCAAGTGCTAATAGTATTTGGTTCTCTGGAACTTCTTCTTCATATTGTGCCAAGAATGTTTCTAGATCATTTATTCCATGGAAACTGGGTGGTTCCATTATTTATGTGCCTACCCATCTTATTGTGCGGTCTATTCTTGCACATATTATCATGGAAACTTGATGTAATCCTTGTTGCCAATTCTCTAAACTGGTGTCTGAGTCTATTGCACATGAAGTAATGCTCCGCCAACTGAGTATTCCGTTTGTATTTGGGTTTATGTAATCCTCATCGCACGTAGTTGTTCTTTACAACTGGATGATTTCCTTTAAGTCTAGGCAAGTAGGTTCTACTAACCTCTCCCCTTCCAATGGATCTAATGGAACGATGACCCTGTATTCTCTTGACTCAAATGTCATTTTTCTAGTCTTCAAGTTGATTATGGCCTAGTTGTCAAATGCCTAATCCAGACCAAGCAACGCTGGGTAAGGGGTTGTGCCATCCACTATTTCAATGACTTCAAAATCTTCTTTAGTGCGCACTCCATCCAGGTCTACTGTCACTTCTTTCAGTCTATCGATTCGTAGGACTCTATGCTGGTTTGCTAGTTTTAGTTGAACTGGTGAATATTCTAATGTTGGCTCTCCCATGCATTGCCATGTCTTCTTTGGTAATACATTAACTTCATATCATATATCCAGTATGATGTATCCCATGTTGAAGTATCCAATGTTTTCATTCAGTTTGAACTCCCTACTCGTTCTTCTCCTTGTAAGTAGGTGATTGAATGTTTTTGGTTTTAGTTTTCCTTCCGTCTCGATGCTACATTTTTCTAGTATGTTTTTCAATATTTTCACAGATGATGGATCATTTAATACTTTTACACATGATTGCAAAAATACTTTGATTCTACTTAATTGTCTTATGGAATGTATCTCGTTGGTATGATCTAATAAAGAGAAATCTCATATTCTGGTGCTTCCTTGATTTGCTGCGCAATTGAAGTCGTCGCAATGTCCTCCTTATGAAATTCTTGTTGGTCTTGCTTAAATATCTCATTCTCCTTCTGCGCATCGAACTTATTCCTTGGTTTGGCATTCTTCTTCACCCATTGGTATTGTACTGTCTCTTGTCAGACTACGTCATCCCTTGTTTTAGCTCCTCCGCGGGTGACTATGTTGATGTTCCGGCCTTCATCCCTTGCTTCAACTGAGATCCACTAAAAATTCTGGTTTCTCTTTTCCTAAATCTTTAATAGTAGTGTCAGACATTCTTCTGTATCATGGTACGATGCATGACAATACATACATGTTGCTGGTGGAAGTGGACATTCCCTTGCATAGTGTCCAGGTTGCTGAAAATTATGACATACCATTGATCTTATACCTTGTCCAAAACCTCCTCTCGCTTGTCCTCCACCTCTGTAGCTTGCTCGATCTCCTCTCGACGTGTTATACTGAGGCACCCGATTGTACTGTGTGATATTGTACTGAGGCTGTGTTGTATTGTACCGTGGCTACGCGTTATTATATGGTTGCTTCACAATATTATACTGTTGCTGCGTAGTGTTGTATGGAGTTGGAACTTGATTAAACTGTGGTGCGGCTTGCCCAGTCATCATTTCTGCCTACACTCTATATGCATCTGATGTCCTTTATCGCACCAACTCCATAGTTCTAAAATATTTGTCGTCCTGGCCTACTGACTTGCAAAAGGTGCAATATGAACTCTTTGGGACTGTCTAGTATTTTTGCATCATCATGTAGTGGTATGGACCGTGACCTGGTTTCTTGTAGATTTTGCACCATAGTCCTCTGGTTGGTAACAGATTTGGCATTCTTGTTGCCATATATTGTGCAATTGTTGGACATTCGTTCTTGTGGTGTCCTTCCGTCTTGCATGTAGTACACCAAACAAATTCCCATTTATCTTTATTCTTATTCTGGTTGAGTTGAAATGTTGAGTTCTTCAGATCCTCCTTGAGTTATTTGATAGCTGGGTCCGTCTGCTGATACTGGTTTTCTTCCAGTTGCAGGGCTGCCTACAGAGCCTCTGCCTGCGTCTGGAACATCTGTTGTCGCAATGGGTATTTTAAGTGCGGGAGCAATGAGTTGACAAACAGGTGCCGATGTTGCATATTGGTCATGAGATATTTTAACTTTCCCTTCAGTCGCTTGAATCTCTGGTCAATATCCCATACATATTCTCCTAGTTTTTGTCTAATTTCGATCATCTCATTCATGTACTGATCCTCTGAACTCAACTTTTGGAATTTGTTTATTAGTAGTTTCTTGATATATACAGTTGTTCTGGTTGTCCCCAGTGGATTGTTTGTAGCTAAACTCATATACCAATCCAGTGCGCGATCCCTTAGTGTAATCGCTAGCTGTGCCAATTTAGTGTCTTCATCTGTGATTTGTTTTGCTTCCCAAATATTCTCACAGATGAACAAATGTTTTTTCGGGTCCTTCGACGCTTCGCCTTTGAATTCTGGTAACTTGATGGTAGGGTCATGTTCTGCCGTTCTTAATGCTGAACTACTACCTCCTCATGGTGTAGATACTTGAATAGTGCTGCCTGAATTGGTCCCTCCAGTTATTATTCCTTATGTAGATGTACTTCCTGCTGTCTGACTGCTTTTGAACTTTGGTTGTCGAAACAGTGCTGTCCTCTTTAGTGTATTAGTCGCACATGGGTTTATGGGTTCCACATTGACATTAATATGGATAGGATTGCTGCCTTCCCTTCCCGTTCTTGGACCTACCGTCTTCCTCTCATATGTTGCACATAGGATTTCCTCAATATTCTCCACATCCCAAAGATCCTCTACCTCTTCCTCATCACTCGCCAAGCCTTCCCTCGCGTCTATGACTCTCTTCTTGGTATTCACCTTGTATTGGTAGGGTACCCCACTACACATCTTTCTAGCTGTCGCCATTATCCACTTGATCTGGTCGTCATCCATCATGATTGGGTCCAAGGGTTCCTCCTCCTTTCCTCCTTCCATTTCTCCTCTCTTTGTCAGTGCTTCCCCTTTCCCCCATGCACGTAGGGAAGTTTAGCTATCTAATTCCATTGTCATTACACCTTTTTTATATAGCAATATCTTAATAGAAGTATACAAATATCAAATGTACCTTCCTCTAGGTCCACGTAGAAAATCTTGCTCCACTGCACTGTACAAATTTGCTGTGTCTACTGCAAACTCTGTTATAAATCCTACCACAATACTGTCAAGCGAAAAATCTACTGCGTGGGTGAATTTGTTGTTCACCTGATGTAGCTACTCAATCTATACTAGGGTCCACTCTAACTGTCAGATCCGGTTCATTGCATGGTTATCCTTCAACCTTAGTATCCACTCTTGCAATAAATGTGGAAAATCACAAAAAAAGACTTTGTGTAAATCAGTAAACACATATTTCTCAAGATATTTATGGGTTGTCACTCAGGGGTTTCTGTTGTCTTTCTGTGAAAAATCTAACTCTTTGGTTCCAAGCCAAGTTTTGATCTCTGCTTTGTGGGATTCCATAGTTTCAACATCCCCTTCTAGTAGCTCATTGCTTTCTTTTTCTTTACTCTTCTCTTGATCAACCTATCTCATCTACTCAATCCTCTACTGTTTCTACTAATGACAAAAAAACCATTTTTTGGCTTTACTCTCTCCTATATACTATTTGAGTTTAACGACCCAGGGTTCATATCTATTTGGGGTTCCAACAAAGCCTCTATCGACCCTCCTGGTAAACCAGAAAGCAACACAACACACAGAATGCGCTGCGCAGTCTCACCCGAGATATATTTAATGGGTGGTTGTAATACTCATGTGTTTATAGCCTAGGATTGAGTGCGAGATATGAGAACTGTATATTGAACTACTATTATAACTTGTAAATGCAATATACTGTCATTTGCGAATAAACATGAAATATAGCAACGCATTCATTAACATAACAATAACTACTGAAGACAATAAATATATGCATGCATTAATCACATAACACAGATGTTACCATGGTTCACCCCCTTCTGGGATACGTCCACAAAGATCTGGCTCTTGGCTCTTTTATTATATTATTCTCGTATCTACAACACCATGCGCGTTACAATTCTTCTCAGTTGTGTAAGATCTATATGAGGTAGAATAGATCGCACCAAGATCCTCAGCCTACGATCTAACCCTCAATATCTACCCTCCTCCATCCTCTTCATCTCAACAACTTACAAAAGTAGGCCATACAATAAAATATTCCATATCGCAACAACTCATAGATAACTAGATAAACTCGACAATACTCCTAGTCGAACCCCCATGATACCTAAGTATTGATATTTATATATTTTCTGGCTCTTCAGTCGTTACAATATATTACCAAAACCCTAACCCTACTGTCATTAGGTCTTCCTTGCATGTGCACATGTTGTTCCTCCTTCCAGTTGCTTCTTTCCTCGTGCATGCTTTCTTTCCCAAAATCGCCTTGCTTTTCCTCATTGGCCTGCTTCCAACATAAGTAGTACCACTAGATGTATGTGAAGTAGTTCTTGGAATCCCATACATGTATATGAGGGATGCCATCTTAACGTAGAGAACCAACCAATACTGCTTCATCAAGGACACCAAATATTTCATCACCAACACACACAAAGGAAAATAATTTTTTTTATTGGTAAGTGCTGATCAAGCTAAGAAATTGATCAGTTCTAGAAAGAAATATGTTTTACTTTTTCTAAGGGAAAATCAATATGGTGAAGAGTCATTAAAAGTAAATACATATATGGAAGGGTGTACTAAGGAGAATAAAAATGAATTGTAGGATTTGCTAAAGGAATACATGGGAGTGTTCCAAGAGCCTAAAGAGCTACCACCTAAGAGGGAAATGGAGCATGGAATCCAATTATTTCCAAACTCCCCCTTTCCAAATATTTCACTCTATAGACAATCTATTTTAGAAGAAAACAAATTAAAGAAGTAGTTGTAGCCATTGTTGGAGCATGGTGTGATTCAACCAAGTACCTCACCCTTGTGGGTCACCCATCATAATTCTTCCCAAGAGGTATGGGACTTGGAGAATGTGTATCGATTACAGGACATTGAACAAGATTACAATAAAGAATCAATACTCTCTGCCTAGGATCGATGATCTATTGGACTGGCTGCAATATGACAAGTACTTCACTAAGTTATATTTGAAATTAGGATATCACCAAGTACAAGTCAAAGAATAAGATACCTGGAAGACTGCCTTCAAGACAAGGAAAGGTTTGTATGAGTTGTTGGTTATGCCATTCTGTTTATGGAACACACCAACTACATTTATGATATTAATGAATGATGTTTTACACCATTATATAGATTCATTTGTTATTGTCTATTTGGATGATATAATGGATTATAGTGCTATATGGGAGGAGCACATCTCACATCTTATGCAAGTGTTAGAGACTCTAAATAAGCACCAACTACTATCCAATCTCTAGAAATGTGAGTTTTCTCAACAATCTTTGGTGTATCTACGATATGTGATCAGTAGAGGCAAGCTCACAATAGATCCCGCCAATATGGATTCCATGATGAAATGGTTAGTTCCCATAAATTGCACATAAGTTAGGATCTTTGGTGGGGAAACATAGTGCTTGCATAATTTCATAGCTTCATTTTCAGTAGTAGTTGCGCTACTTCACACAATAAAAATGGGAGGTAAGAGTTTCTAGTGGGGAAAGAGTCAACAAAATAATTTTGATGAGCTAAAAATAAAGATCGGTCAAGCACTAGTGATTGCGATACCAAACATGTAGCATCCCTTTGAAGTGGAGACATATGCAAGTGGATATTCCATGAGATCGGTCTTGATGCAGGGAGGAATACCTTTTTGCTATCATTCTGAAGTTTTTCATGGGGCAGTCCTCAACTAACCTACCTAAAAAAAGGAGCTCTATTCCTTGGTACAAGCCGTTAAAAATTGGAATCACTATCTAATGGGAAAGGAGACCATCATCCACATAGATCACTAGCTTCTCTAGTATTTGCAGGCCCAGAGTAATCTACAACGAAACACACACTACAAATGGATGGGGTTCTTACAACAATTCCATTTGGTCATAAAGTATAATAAGGGTAGCACAACCCTATTTGCAGACATGCTTTCACGACCACCCATATCCAATATTACAACGTTGGGAACTCTGATGCACATGGATCCTTTTACCCATGATGCATACAAAAAACATGAGGACTTCAAGGAGATGTTTCAGTAGCTATAGGGCCAAATTCATATGGAAGAAGGTGACAACAAAGTTGACTATCATTTCCATAATGTTTTACTCTACAAGCTCGAAAAGATCTATGTCCCTAAAGGTGAACATTTGTATCTTATCAGAGAGGCTCACACACCTAAGGTTGTAGGACATTTTGGTGTTGGGAAGATAGTTTCCAAATTAAAAAGGTATGTGTACTATCCCAGAATGCAAGAATATGTAGACAATATATTATAAGATGTATAATTTTTTGTACCAACAAGAGAAGTAACAAGAACCAAGGTCTATACCATCCCTTACTTGTACACACTCGACCTTGGGAAAGTATTTCCATGGATTTTTTGGGAGGTTTACCAAAAACCATGGAGGGACATGACTATCTATTTGTGGTAGTTGTTAGGTTCAACAAAATGCGCATTCTCATGCCTTGTAAAAATATCATCAAGGAACATAAAGCAACAAACTTGTTCTTTGAACATGTCTAGGTGCACTTTGGGATACCAGTGAGAATAATCTCAGACAAGGACATTATATTTCACAATGCCTTCTAGAATAAATTGTGGGACAAGATGGACACTAAGCTCAAGAGGTATATAACATTCCATCCATAGACAGATGGGAAGACATAAGTGGTCAACACGACTTTGGTGCCACTTTTTAGGGTTTACAATCATAAACATCCAAAGACCTTGGATGAAAACATAATCTATATACAACATTCTTATAATAGAGAAATCCACACTTCTATTTCCAGTAAGTCACCTTTTGAAACTTGATTTGGATATTTTCCACCTTCACCCTTAGATGTTGTATATGGACAACAAGGAGGAGTGAGGGATGACCTCATAAGAGATGCATTAAAAACAAAAATAATTGTTGAGAAGATCAGGTAGATCCATTTGCAAGTGCCAGAGACACTGAAGAAGTCACATGAAAAGTACAAGGCTAGACATGACCAACACAAAACAAAGAGAACATATATTGTGGGATAAAGAGTATGGTTACAACTGAATAAGGAAAGACTGCAAGGTCTCGGTAAGAAGATCAAGGTTCTGTGGTATGGTCCTTTTGAGGTATTGGAAAAGGTGGGAGATAACTCCTATAGACTCAATCTACCCCCATACATGTGCATTTACTCAGTAGTGAATGTGGATAATCTCAAACTCTATGAGCCCTCCAAGATGGACCAGGAGGAGGAGCAGGTCCTACCTTCCATAGAAGATTTAACACTAGATGCTCATGCATAGTTGGAAGAGGACACAATTTTTCAAAATCTACCCATAACTACAAACAAGGGAAACATGACCTTTGGTAGGTTGGGTTTAAAGGATAAATTCCATGCAAAGAAAAGTGGTACTCTAGGGAGAAGGTAGAGGGAAAATTTTCTCACCTCATTCAGTAAATATTTTGGGGACCAAAATCCTCCCTAAATGGGGAGATATGATCTAGATAGGATCATTGTATTATTTGTCATCTATCTCGGTGCTTTCAGAGTGGAAAAAATTGGAGGAATCAACTTGCAGGGTCATTTTAATGCTAGATGCCAGATTGGAAAATTGGGGTTTGAAATGTTCCAAATCCATTTTAATACATCAAACGACATTTTTTGGGGTTAAAAATTTCCAAGAATTCCTTCGAACCTATGACACTATTCTACACATCGATATTTTCCCAACTTTGCAAAAATTGTGTTAGTTGGAGCTCGTATGCAAAAGTTATGCCTCCCACAAGTTGACCTACCATATTGACCACTATGGTACGAGAGGATGCCACATCATCCCCCGTTACTCACGGATACAGGGCTAGCCACACATGCAATTTCAAGAATATTCCGGAAGGTACAAAACCCTATCACAATTGAGGGTTGAGGAAGTAAAAAACCTACATCTCCTAGATGGCTATTAGGCTATGTTAAATACGAGGCGACTAGGAGGAGAAGGGGTTCCATTCTATGTTATTTTATTCTGTTCCATAGCAGAGGGGAACAATCATGAGTGGGAAATTAGAGAAAATAATAAAGGGGTTAATGTTATGTAGCAACCTAACAAATCACATGTCTCAGGTAACTCCATAAAGAGTGCCTTCTCCTTTGTACTTGCATCATTTCCATACGAGATACAAGAGAATAGAGCAACCTGACCTTATAACTGGGTTTTCTTCCATAAGGGTTTCCCAGAACAAATATTTGTGTTATTTAGTGGGTGGTGTGTGATTGTATTTTACTGTTCTCTATTTTCTGCATTTTATCTATTTCATGCATAAGCAGAAAATTAGTAACTAAAGATTCTGGGATCTAAAGGAATTTAAACTTCATAGTGTAGATTTAAATTTTATTTATCATATTTGTTGTGACGAACTGTTCCAGTGGAATATCCAAGAAAGTTTACAGATCAATTTCTATTGTAAAATCTTGGCACATTTTGTTCATACTGCCTCCAAAAATGATGTCATCTACATAAATCACAACAATCAACTCATTTTGTCCTACTGTTTTGATGTATATATTACTGTCATCAATTCCTCTTTTGAATCCTTGTTTTTGTATATATATTTTCAAGTCTTGAATACCAAGATTTGAGAGTTTGTTTTATCCCATAGTTCTTTCTTCAATTTACATACACGATCCTTATTTTTTTTATAATGAGAATCCTTTTGGTTTGATATGGATTATGTAATTATATTATTTTTCATCTATCTTGATACTTCTAGAGTGGAAAAAATGGGAGGAATCATCTTGCAGGGACATTTTAGTGGTAGGTCTCAGTTTGGAAAATTGGTGTTTGGAACCTTCCAGATCCATTTTGAGGAATTAAACGACATGTTTTGGGGTTTTGGTGCTTTTAAATTTTAAAACCCTCTTTATTGTGTTCTACACTCCGATACCTTTCCAATGGTGCTAACCGTACATCAATTGGAGTTCGTATGAAAAATTTATGCCTCTCGCAAGTTGAACCATCGTGTTGACCACCATGGTAGAGGAGGATGCCACATTATCCCCCCTTACTGATGCATATGGGGATATCCACATGAGGTATTTCAATAATATTTTAGAATTTTCAAAAACCTACCACAATTAAGGGTTGAGGAAGTTAAAACTCTATCCCTAGATGGCTATCAAGCTATATTAAATATCATGCCACTAGGAGGAGAGGGGGTTCCATTATTTTGCATTGTATGTTTTTCCATAGCTGAGAAAAACATTTGAGAGTGGTGTTCTATGAGAGTATCATAGGAGGAGATATTATATAACCACCATACAGGCCATAGATCAAAGATAACTCCACAAAGAGTGCCTCTTTCTTTGTACTTGTGTAACGACCCCTCCGCTACGACAACAAATAGTGGTTACAAAAAGAGGTATTTTTTTTTTTGAAACAAACGTTAGGACAAGTGAAATGTGCCACAACATAAATTAATAACCACAAAATGAATCTCATCATAATCAACTGAAAACAACATCACTATTATTCACAACCATATCACATGAAGATAACAAAAGGAACTACCCGCCCAACCTATCCTGCAAGGTTAGGACCTCCAGGACACATAATCAACGCTCAAGTCCAGGATTCATTTGATTGATTTTGACCACTTAAGGTGTCAGGACTGATGAGTGTTCTTAGGAACAAGGAGGTATCTAAATCCCATTAAACCAGTCATAAGCCGAAATTCAACTAGATTTATCAACCATATTTAACCATTGATTCTTCATGGTGTGATAGAATAAACTACTTTTCTTAATCAAACTTTAAGCAATAATTAACTACAAATGAGTACGAGGATATTACATAAAGATTAATAACAACCACAAGGGAAAAATCACAATCTTAGTATCGAAAAAATATCTAATTCTAATCATCAATTAATAACTTGTTAAAGACATGTTCGTTCATGTCAAACATCATTACCATTTCTTCAAGCTATTGCAACAAAGCACAATCTTCATGCAACTCACTAGGTATTCTTATAAAATAAAATATCTTAATTAAACAATAATAAGAACTCATTACTAAATTACATATTCCCTTTTATTTTAAAACCATAAGAAAAACAATCATCACAAGCCATGTGTAAAAGACTTCAAGTTACATTACATATCCAATTAAAATAAACTATAAGAAGATCAACCATGCTTAAGCAATATGTAATATTTCATAAATTAACTTACATATTATTATATAAAAAACTAAAAATAAAAATCATAATAAGCATAATGATAATAATTCAACACTGCTTTACATATCCATATATAAGGATTAAAGAAGATCAAGTATATTAACAATATATAAAGAATTTATATTCCAACTCACATATTCATATAAGAGAAGTAATAAATCAAAACATATTAAGCAATGTAATGAGACTTCATATACCAACTTCCCTATCAAATATAAATACTTTAAGAAGGTCAATCATATTAAGCAATATATAAAGTTTCATATGCTAACTTATGTGTCCTTTAAAGATAAATACTTTAAGAAGGTCAATCATATTAAGCAATATATAAAGTTTCATATGCTAACTTATGTGTCCTTTATAATAATTAAAGGATCAAAGTTTTAATAAGCAATATAAACAAAGAATTAGTTTCTAAGTTCCTTCTCCAATGTAAAGAACTAAAAGATGCTCAAATAATCAATTCCAAAGAAAAGGTAGACATGTAGTTCCTTGTTTTCAATAAGCAAAATCATCGGTGGAATGTTCTTTACATTGAAGGCACTAAATACAATATGTTAAACCACAACAATCACCACAAACCTTCACTATTTCCATTAAGAAAATACAACAAGTCAACTAAAGTTATGAACCTAGAAGATAAAGTTAACATGCAACTCTCCCAACCAATAGAGTTCCAGAATTCTGTTCCGGCCCTTGATACAATACGCAACACAGTCCAGATCCTGTTTCGGTTTTGGATCTGGAAACAGGATCTACTTATGAATGAATTCTGATTTTTAACCTGAAGCATAAAATAAAAATTCTCTCAATCAAATAAATTTGGTAAGATGCTAAGCTTGACATTGAAGCTTACAGGGATTTTCAACTTGAAAACCACACAGAGTTAAAATTTGGATCTATGATTTAGCTGGACAATAACCACCCAGATTCGAATTGATTCTCAAATTTAAAATTTGTTACCACAAAATTCTTTACCAGAAAAGTTCAACCATTTACACAGAGAGTATACAAAAACTATAATTCGTTTTGGAAATTGGCTGATCAGAAAATTAGCTTAACAAAAAAATTCACACAGGTTCAAACGAAAATCAAGGATAACATTGAGAGTCACCACGAATTCCCCTCAGAAAATTCAATTATTTAAGCCATACGAAAACAAAACTACAAATTCATTTTGGGAAATTGGTTCAACAAGACAATACAAATTTTAAATTTCTTGCAAGAAAAACAATGGCAGTGACTACCAATACAGATTTGGGATTTCTGAACAGATGATAACTTGATGACAATCACATAGAGTCACTTTGGATTCATTCTAAAAGAAATTTAAGAACATAAAATGTTTCTCAGGGAGGTTAGATCCACGATTTGAATTCATAATTGGTTGTGTGACAACAAATTAAGTCTATCTATAATGTGTCGATTGTAGTTGCACATACAAATGGAACAACATATCCATATTACAGTTATGCATATTGCACACACAATTTGAATACTGTATCAATATCATGGTTATGCATAATCAATCATCCAACCATAAATTTTCTAACAAAAGATTGTAAAAAAAAAAACAATTACAAATATTAGAATAAGAATACTGTAACTGACGATGACAAAGACAAATATGTTCTTCAGTAAATGGTGCTCCTTCCTTCCTCCCACTTGCTAATCACAGAGACTTCACCGGTACCTCCCAACCAATGCTAGGGGTACTCTTATTCCACCTTAGCCCCTCGATCCGCAAAGGTGCCACACACACACAAACCAAAAATACTCTAGCTCCAAGCTTTCCTCGCAAGATAGAGCCACCACTCTATCTCAAGTTTGGTATCCCAACTCTCACAAGTAAAACACAATAAAAAATATTTTGGCAACATAAATTTACCAATAACCAGTGTGATCCATTTCCCATCTAAACCATTTGTTTTATATAATTTTCCTCACTAACACATGTCCACATGTACAATTAATTAACTTTTTTAATTAAATAAATTAGGATTATTCACCCTCACACTTGACACACTCTCTCCAAGTTGCACAAGTAATTATCAATTTAATTTTAAATAAAATTCAGTTTTCCTCACATTTCCCAATGTGTTCCTACTTTTGCTCTTAGTTGTCCCTTTATTCCCCAGATTCTCATTTAATGAATGTCTCATAACTAAATCTTAGTTAGAGTTTGAATATGAGTCTTCTTCTAGTTAGATTAGTGGTAGGTTGACTCAAGATTCTTTTCCAAGTGTTCTCCTATTCTCTCATATTATTATTTCTTTCTTATTTTAAATTCTTTTTTATTAATTTCATGCACACATGTGCCTTATATCTCATCTTTTTTATATTCTCACTATTTTATTTCCTAATTTGATTTATCTCATTTCTTTTAATTTAATTATTACATTTAATTTAGTCTCCTAACTAAAACTTAGACTTAGGCTTAGTTTATAATTAGGCTCTGACTTTTTATTGGGATTTATAATTAATAGATTCACTCTTTAGTTAATTATTTTAATCTGACAAGGTCTAATCAATTAACTGTTTTCGAGGCCACCTAGATTTATTGACTCAAGTTTTAATTACGTGACATGCCCTTCAATATGCACCTCCGTGCTCCAAGGGTGCCACTTGCCTTTGTCTGGTTTTGGTAGTTTGTCCATCCATTGGAGTCAACACTCCACTTGGGAAACCTTGTGAGAGACTAAGAGTTTCTAAGGAATACATAATCCACCTTATTGAGTGCCCCTTAGAAATATTTGTGAGCCACTGTCTCAGTCTTCCCTCACGACATCGTGGACCTATCGAACTAGGTAATTGTTAACCTAAAATTAGAGCCACGACAAGAGTGCTAGTAGGCTGTGATAGGGACTCTGCCACACCTCTCCCTCAATGTCTAGTTTTTCTGTGCATGGCCTCTTTAATCCTTATGTGATTCAGATTAGCAAGCATCAACAACTTGCATCCATTGACAAAACACCGTCAATGATCCATATACAAAATCATACTATAATAAATAATATGTCACATATGCGTAAAATGAAATACCCAAACAAAATACAATCCAATCCCTGACTCAATCGAGAGTCCAAGGAGGTCCATTGATGCTATCGACATCCACAATCTATCAAGTGTCTTGCACACTCAGGAAAAATCATCAATAACATATGTCAATACATATATATCGAAAACAATAAGTACACCATATCATCATCATCATCATGAATAATCCATAATCGAAACAAAATCAACATGTACCATAACCGATCAATTTCACGCAAGTGTCCTCAAAGAATAAGTCGATATCATGTGCTCAATAGAGCGAGACATTTCAACTTGCATCATTTCTAAACCAGAGAAAAGAGAGCAGAGTAGCCTCACCTTCTAGCTGGGTTTTCTCTTGTATTGRGTTTCCCAGGTCATATCTTGTATTTATTTATGGATTGTGTGTGTATTTATTTTTGTTATCTATTTTACACATTTGAAATATTTCATACATTTTCTAAAGAATAAAACTAGTAATCAAGAGTCTGATATCTAAAGAAAAAATAACCTTAATAGTAAATATTTCATTTATTTATCATATTTGTTGTGACAAACTATTCTAGTGGAATATCCACGAAAATTTACAGAGCATGGATGTTCAATGTATACTTCTTCCTCTAAATTTCCATTGAGAAAGACAGGATTGACATCCATTTGATAGACTTTGAAGTTCTTGAAACACAAAAATGCCAAAAATAGTTTGATAGCTTCTAGTCTTATAACGGGGGAATTTTTTTTCTTCGAAATCAATACCTTCAACTGGAGCATAGCCTTTACAAACCAATATTGCTTTATTTATTATTACTTGTCCATCTTCATTCAACTTGTTCCTAAAAACTCACTTGGTGCCAATCACATTTTTATTCTTTGGTCTTGAAACAAGGTCTCATGTCTCATTCTTCTCAATTTGATTAAGCTCTTCTTCCATGGAATCAATCCACTGCTTGTCTTTGCTAGCTTCTGTAAATTTCCTAGGCTCTATTTTAGATAGAAAAGAGAATTTTTCATGTTCTGGTGCACTCGCTAGTCTTCTTCTAGTCTGAACTCCTGTATCTTTATCACCAAGAATTATTTTTTCCAAACACTTCTTTCAAAGAAATCTAGATGATTTATTTGTATTATGACGTTTTGATTCTTCTTCTTCTCCTCCTTCTTCTTCTTTGCATCTTGGTTCCTCTGTTTGAACATGTGCTTTCACCTTCTGATGCCCTGCTTCCTCCACTTTCACATTGGAACTCTCTACGATTTTTCCCAATGCTTTATTGTAACATCGATAAGCCTTTCTTCTTGATGAATAACCCATAAGGATGCCTTCACTAGATATGGAGTAAAATTTTCCCAAGTCCTCATCATATCTCTTTGTGTAGCACTTGCTTCCAAAAAATTTGAAGTATTTAACTGTTTCTGGTCTACCCTTCCATAATTCATAAGGTGTTTTGTTGTTGTTGACTCCAATTTCCCTCTATTTAGAATGTAAACTGTGGTGTTGATCGCTTCTCTTGAAAACTTGTCTAATATATTAGCTTCATTCAAAATTGTTCTAGCGATATATTGTATTGTTCGATTCTTCCTTTCTACGACTCCATTCTATTGAAGAGTTCTTGCAACTTAAAAATGTCTCTTTGTTCCATGAATCTCACAAAATTCTTCAAATTTAATTGAGATAAACTGACCTCCTCTAGCTGATCTCAAGCACTTTATTTTCAAATCGGTTTCATTTTCAACCAAGGATTTGAATGATTTGAAATTATCAAATTCTTTGGATTTTTCTTTTAGAAATGTAACCCATGTCATTCTAGAGTAATCATCAATGAGAAACATGAAGTAATTTTCACCATTTATACTTTGTGTTCTTATAGGCCCATAAATATCTATATGAACGAGTTCCAATGGATTCATTGTTGAGTACTCATTTGATTTGAAACTTTCTCTTGTCTGTTTCCCATGTTGACATTGCTTGCAAAGAGTGTTTGAAGGTTTAGCAATCTTTGGCATATCTCTCACTTCTTGTTTGGTGCTGATTTTTACTAGAATATCAAAGTTTATATGGCCCATTCTTCTATGCCATAACCAACTCTAATCTATTTTTCCCATATAACATTTTCTCCCTTGATCTCATTGAGGGTATATACATTATTTGAGGTTGTATATGCATTTTCCACTAATATTCATGGGCCTTTCTTCCTTATCTCACAACTTTGAGAATCAAATGTGAGAATGTGTCCTTGATGGGTGGAATCACGAAGGTGGGTTACACTTTCGTGACAATCTGGTCTCCAAAATTTTGGAAAACCAATTTTCGGCTGAACTAAATATCTTTTTCAGCCGAAAGATATTATTTTCGGCCGAACTATTGCTCGGCCGAAAAAATAAACGTCAAATCGAACGGACCCATAACCAGACCCTCGATTTGCGTGAAGAAATTTGGTCGGCCGGATATTTTTTTTCTGTCAATAAGTTTTCGGCCGAAAACTATCTCTGCCGAAAGATTATTCGGCCGAACAATATTTCGGCCGAAAGATTGTTCGGCCGAACTATTTTTCGGCCGAATAATCTTTCGACCGAAAGAGTTTTTATATAATTGCCACACATCGATTGTTGCTGTTTGGAAAGTTTTTTGTTTGCATTGGGTGTGTGAGGCTCTGTGTCGAAGGCGTTGTGAGGCTCTGTGTGAGGTCCTGGTCGCCGAAGTCGTGGGAGCAGTGGACGCCGAGGTCGTGGGAGCAGTGGACGCCGAGGACGCCGAGGTCGTGGGAGCAGTGGACGTCGTGGAGGAATTTCGAGGTAATTCGCAAACTGTATATTTTCATTCGTTTCGTTTCGAAACTATAACATGCGTATATTTTCATCTGTGTATGAAATGCATAATAGTATGAAATGCATAATAGATTTTCATTCATTTCGTTTCGAAACTGTAACATGCGTATGAAATGCATAATGTCCCTGCGTATGAAATGCATAATGTTCATCTGTTTCGTATATTTTCATAACATGCGTATATTTTCATCTGCGTATGTCCCTGCGTAATGTCCCTGCATAATGTCCCTGCGTATGAAATGCATAATGTTCATCTGTTTCGTATATTTTCATGCGTATGAAATGCGTACGAAACTGTTCATCTGTTTCGTATATTGTCATGCGTACGAAACTGTAACATGCTTATGAAATGCATAATGTCCCTGCGTATGAAATGCATAATGTTCATTTGTTTCGTATATTTTCATAACATGCGTATATTTTCATTTGCGTATGTCCCTGCGTATGTCCCTGCATAATGTCCCTGCGTATGAAATGCATAATGTTCATCTGTTTCGTATATTTTCATAACATGCGTATATTTTCATCTGCGTATGTCCCTGCGTAATGTCCCTGCATAATGTCCCTGCGTATGAAATGCATAATGTTCATCTG
>ML795748.1:163537-189128 GCA_009831015.1 Picea engelmannii
TTGCTTCCTTTTCCAAATTCCAGTGGGTTCTTTATTTTGTTTGGAAAGGGTATCTTCTTCCCTATTTTGTCTATAAGTTTCCACTTGGCCACTTCTACAAAAATGTGATATTTTCCCATATTGTTGCACTTATAACATACAACATTGTAATCAAATAATGGAACAAATGAATTATAGTTTCTATTTGAGAACCCATAAGTAATTATGTTTTTGTTCCATACATGATAATTTCTTGCATATGCTCTACAATATATTGGTTTATGACCCAAAATGATTGCAAGAAAAACAATAACCAAGGAAAGAGTTTTGGTACCAAGTTGTACGAGGGTGGAAAAAATATTATAAATATTTCCTTGTTGTCTTTGGGAGGAATTTCAATTTTCAGTGGAACATCATTTTCTCTCTTCCTATTGTCTTTGTCACTATTGGAGCTTTTGATTACAAAAACATAACTTTTATATTTTCCTTCATTTTCTTTCTTGGGTGGCTCTATAGATTTTGAATATTCTTTGGTGGTCATATGAATCTTATCATAGCCAAGCCTAATTTTAATGAGTGGCGATCATTGACATTTGATGATATCATCTAATATTTCAATACTCTTTTCAAACTTCAAGCTTCTATTCAACTAAGCATTTGACTTCTCCAATTCCTTTCTTAAGGAAACAATTTCATCTTCCATATTCTCACAATTTTCTTCCTTTTCCTTCAGTTGGATTCTCACCACTTCTTCATTCCATTTTGCATATTCTAGTTGTACATTTAGGATGATAATAACCTTCTCTATTTCTTCAAGGCTTTGTGACATTTTTTCTTTTGCATCATGATCCTCCTCTTCATATTTCTGCAACTGCTCATTTTATTTCAAATTCTTTTCTTAAGCTTATTTATTTCGCTTAAGGTAGAGATGATTTCTTCTTCAACATCTACTTCCACATCTGTTTCAACATTTTTTTCCTCTTCTCAATCCATCATTTCTTTTCCTTTGTATTCATTTTATGAAGTATTAGTTTCCATTGCCATGTGTTCTCCTGAGATCTATCTTCTAGTGGTTAGACTATTTCCGAAGGAAATAGAGCTATTACCAATTGTTGAGAACACACTTATACTTAGAGTTGGGGGGGGGGTGAAAAAATATAAGACAATGTTTTCTTATTGAAACATTCATTAAACATAAGAAAACAATCACATATGAGATCTATTAATTTCATAACATGGAACACAATATTTACATGGAAACTCTTTCGAGAGAAAAACACAAAACTTCTCTTTACAATTATTTGTAGGCATGAACCTACTGGAGACACCAATCCCCACCGGTAAAAACCTTGTTAGGAACCAACCTAGTCTTACAGATATTTGTATACACTAATCTACTAGAGATACCAATCCCCACCGCTAAGAAACAACTTAGCCATAGACACCGATATCTTTGTTTGAGCGGCACAGAACTACTCTTATAGATATTTGTAGACACCAATCTATTGGATACATCAATCCCCACCACTAAGCACCAATTTAGCAAGAGACACCAATCTCTTTGTGTGATCTACACCAACCTTCATCGAGTATTCTTGCTACTTCTTCCTTCACTAGGTATTCTCGCTGCTTCTACCTTCTGTAGGTATACTCACTGCTTCTGCATTCACCAGGTCTTTTCACTACTTCTACCTTTACCACGTTTGACCAAAAAATGAATTTCCAAATGGTGAATTTCCCAAAGCTTGCTATTTTATGCCTCTTCCTAAGAAAAAACTTGTACAACATGCCACATATCCAATTTTGCAAATTTGTTTTTTAATTTTTTACCTGAGGTAATTCTATATCTCTCCTTAGATCCTTAAAAATTTTAGAGTCTGAAAAGTCCCAAAAAATAAGTTATAGTGAAAATTCGAAACTGACCTATTTGAAATCGATCTCCAGATCATTCATAAACCATAAATATACAAATCATATCTTAGGAATTGTAGTGAACCAACATATTAAATTTTTACCCGAGGTACTTCTATATGTATCCTCAGTTCTCTGAAAATTTCACAAGGAAAAAAGTCCCAAAATTGTTTTTATAGTGAAAATGCCAAACTGACCTGTTTGAAACTGATCTTAGGACCATTCATAAACGCTAAATTACACAGAGAATATATCAAAAAGTATAGTGAACCAACATCTAAATTTTTTACCTGATGTACTTCTATATGTATCCTTAGTTCCATGAAAATTTTACAGTCTGAAAAGTCCCAGAAAAGAAGTTATAGTGAAAAATTAAAACTGACCTGTTTGAAACTGATTTCAGGAGCATTCATGAACCCTAACTTCCACAGAGAATATATCAAAAATTATATTGAAAAAACAAATGAAACTTTTAGCTGAGGTACTTCTATATGTCTCCTCAGTTCTCTAAAGATTTCACAGTTTGAAAAGTCCCCAAAAAGAAGTTATAGTGAAAATGCGAAACTGACTTGTTTGAAACTAATCTCAAAAGCATTCAAGAACACTAACTTCCAAAAATAATGTCTTTGAAAATATAGCGAACTAACATATGAAATTTTGACCAAATTTACCCAAAGATCTCTCCTTTGTCTTCTCAAAATTTCAGGGTCTGAAATGTCCTAGAAAATAAGTTATCACAAAAATGCCAAGCTAACCTAAAACTGATTTCACAACGCTTCCCTTTTGGAATGATATTTAATATTTTCTCATCCATTTTTCACACACACTTTCTCCCAATAATTTCTCTTTTTATACTTTTTCATAACCCTTCATGAAGTGACATGTCCATTAATTAAATAATTAATTCCCCTTTTTATTGTACTTTTGCAAATACCATGGGAAAATACCCAAACCCATGGGTTTGAAACCACCATTTCGCTTTTTACATATTCACATGCACCCCTTTTTTAATATACTTGTAAACACACACATATATAAATCTTGGAAATGTTGTGTGTATTTTAATGCCGTAATATGACATTAATGACAACATTAATCCTTTGACATCAATGCCAATAATTCCAACAATTGTTTATGCATTTTTTCAAAAGGGCATAACTTTCACATTTGAAGCCCATTTTTAGTGTCGTTTTTTTAGAAAACCTATTTTTTTGATATCTTTTCATCAATACCATCCATTTCATATTTTAATCCATATTATCTGCATATTTTAATATGGATTCTCCAAGTGATATTTTTCTTACTAGTACCAACTACTTCTCATGGAAATCCCATATGAAATATGTACTAAATAGTAAAGTATTGTACCAGATTACCTTGGGAAAATAACAAGAATCCAATGATCCCGAAAAGAAATCCAAATGGGATAATATGAATGATGAAGCATGTGGACTAATCAAAATGTCTATCTCTCTTGATTTAAGGTTTCACCTTCAAGGAATTGATGTCCCCAAAAGATCTTGATAAAAGCTTCAAGCCATGTTTGGTAACACAATGTTATTCGAGCCAACCGGATAGAAAATCAATTAATGAATTTAAGTCCCAATGATTTTCCTTGCATTAAATATGATTTATCTAAGTTCAAAACACTTAGACTTTTATGTATAGATTGAAAAATAGATCCAAAGGATGACCGATGCATATATGTTATTCTTGCTAAGATTGGTAGTGCATATTCTGTCTTTGTATCTACCTTTTATGCCAACAGAGAATCTCTAGGGAGTTCTTATAAATAACCCTCTCTTGAGAATTTTTGTGATTCTTTGATTCAAGATCAATATAAGATTGTGAAACTTGGATTGATTAGCATTGCGGGTACTTCCAACAAAGCATTAGTGGCCCAACATAAAGATAAATCCAAGAATCCATATAAGCAAAATACAAAAGAGGATGGATACGCATTGCGACTTTGTGGAAAATATGGTCATGTGGAGTTTAAATGTTTTAAAAAGATTGAATCCTTAGAAGCAATGATGAATAATCAAAACATATTTATTGAGTCTTCTTCTTCTAACTCTTCTTCTCATGGATATGCACTTTCTGCTTCTGGTTTCTCCTTCAATGCAACTTCTACTCCTTCTTATGATGGAAATCTAATTTATTATTTACCATTTATTATTATCTAGTCATATTGTGTGTAGGAAGTTTGAGAATAGAGAAGAACAAAGAAGAATTGATATCCTTGTATAGGGAAGTGGAAAAAGTCCTAGTGGGCTTTTTGTAAACAAAGTAGCTTGTACAAGGATAAGAGAGATATCATAAACATACTTCTATATATGATTTGTGTTGGTGAAGTGAGTAGGCTATAAGTCCCTCATTTATGGATCATTCATGGGAAAATTTTGTGGGTTTTCAATTATATCCATATACTTGTAAATTTCATGAGTGAATTTGTTAGTTTTGTAGGTAAATTTAGTGGGTTTCTAATTATATCCATATGATTGTAAATATAATGGGTAAATTTGCTAGTTTCTTCCAGCTTTTGATAAACTACCAAGTGAAAGAGAATGATTCACTTGTTCTTTATTAAAGAAAAAAAATGATTCTCATGATTCCTCAAATGACAAGATCCAAATATACTAGTTTCTAATGATATCCATAAGCTTTTCATGGCACTTGAAACCACATGCATTGAATCTATCTAATACACCGTGAAAGATAACATTTTAGTCATTGTTACTTGAAGAAAAAATATGCTTCATAAGGCTCTCAAAACCCCATTATTTGAATCTACTAATTTCCATGATACATCCATACCCTTGGTAAGTCTCCTCCTCCTAGAAAGACATCTCCAATGATTGAACAATGACCTAGCAATGAAGAATCCTAACATAATTTCAAATGGTCTAGATAGTAAGAGTTCCATGCCAGTTGTGAGACAAATATCTAGCATGACAAAAGTTTGGCATTAGCCTTGTGCGATGTACAACTCTAAAGTATTTACATGCTTGCTTCTTGAAAATAAAACTAATTCTCACTTTGTGCTTTAAAAGTAGCCTTGCATATGCCTACTTTTTTACTCCCATTGACTTACCTTTTTGGTCATTTATTGGACATTAATAAAATTGTATTATCTTATTTTAATATTGTTTTGAATTTGAGCAACTAGTTAATTTTTTCGACTAATGTGTGGATAATAGACCTATTATTAAAAAAATGGGTATATAATGATTTGAGGTTATATCAATTCATTTGAAAGTGGAAATCTACATTTAGGGGTTTGAATCACTTTTCATATTTTTTCACAATTTTAGGGTTTACTATATTCGAGTAAATATTGGTAAAAAAATTATATTGAAACTAGGCTTTTACTATATTATAGTTCTCTTATTTGTTTCCTTACATAGAAAGGTTAAGCTACTAGCTTCCCTTGTAGTTACGTCTTGATGTAATTCCAATCTACTACAACACATTCTAGTCATGCTACCTTTTTAGCCTTATTGGTACAAATATTTCATTGTATATTGGTTTGGTCAAACTATACTATATATATCTATATATTATATTCTAAAATGACAAGTCCAAAGGAAAAACATTTGAAAGATACATTTCCTTGTTGCTAGAGTTAACAAACATGCATGAGATGGGGTAATACTAGGAGGAAATCCAATAATTGGTGAATGCATTGAAACAACATAAGTAAATTGTATCAAAAGTGTAGATAAAGAAAATAAAGGAGAAGTAGACATCATGGGTATAGTAAACCTAAAAGATAAGAAAATGAAGAAAAAATATGCTTGTGAAGGCTCCTCAAACCAAAATATTCAAATCTACAAGTTACTAGTTACATCCATATTCTTGTTAACATGCCTTAGTTACATCCATATTCTTGTTAACATGCCTGAGACAATAGCCTTTAAATCTATCAGTTTCCCAGTGTAAGAAAATGCTCCTCTTATTCTTTCTTAAAGGAAAGATATGCTTTATAAAGGTTATTCAAACCATAAGATCCAAATCTATCATTTTCTAGTTACATCCATATGCCCGTTAAGGCACTTAAAACCACATGCATTGAATGTAGCAACTATAAGTGTGAGGTACTATTTCATTTTTTTTTAACTTGAAGGAAAAATATGCTTCATGAAGCTCTCAAAACTCTATGCTCCGAATTTAGTATCTTCCAAGTTACATCCATACCCTTGTTAAGGCTCATCCTCCTAGGTAGACACCTCCACTCATTGAGAAATGAGAGGAAGCCTAACATAATTTCCAATGCTCTATATGGTCTATACCTCTAGGATGAAAAATGTCTGGTGTTGAGACCATGTGGGATTTAAAAATCTAAAGTATTTAGATGCTTGTTTCTTGAAAACAAATCTTAATCTCACTTTGTGCTTTAGAAGTATCCTTGCACACACCTACTAATTCTTATTACTATTTATACTTTTTAACTCCCATTATTTTGACTTTTTGGTAATTTCTTTGACATTAATAGAATTATATTATATTATTTTATCTTGTTTTGAATTTGAGCAATTAATTAATTTTTTTTTATAAATATGTGGAGAATAATAGGGTTATTAGAAAAAAAATGGATATATAATGATTTTAGGCTATATATGATCACTTCATTTTAAATTTAAAATGGAAATATATAATTAGGGATTTGAAGTATTATTTACATTTTAACATAGTTTTATGGTTTACTATTTTCAACTAAAAATTGGTAATTTTTTATTATTGAAATTAGGATTTTGCTAAATTTCAGTTTACTTATTGTTTCTTTATATAAAAAGAATAAGGTATTGGCTTCCCTTGTATTTATGTATCGATGTAATTCCAATCTACTACAACTTATTCTAGTCATGCTAGCTTGTTTACCTTATTGGCATAAATATTTCATTGTATATTGGTTTGGTTGAACTATACTATATAGATTCTATTCTTAAATGAAAATTTTAAAGGAATTTTGTTTTTGAAATATATTTTTCTTTATTGCTATATTTAACAAATATGCATGATATGAGATAATACTAGGACAAACTCCAATCATTGTGTGGACTCATGGAAACAACACAAGTAAATTGCATCAAAAGTGTAGATAAACAAAATAAAGGAGGATTATATATATAATAGGAGAAAGAGAAGAAAATTAAGAAAAATTATGTTTTTCAAGTCTCCTCAAACCACAAGATTCAAATATACAAGTTAATAGTTACATCCATATTTTTGTTAACACACCTGAAACACTAGTCTTTGAATATATCAATTGTGAAGTGCAAGACGATGCTTCTATATTTCTTGGTTAAAGGAAATATATTCTTGTCAAGGTTCCTCAAACCATAAGATCCAAATCTATTAGTTTCTAGTTACATCCATATGATTTTTAAGGCACTTGAAATGACATACATTGAATGTAGAAACTATAAAGTGCAAGGTAATATTTCATTCATTGTCACTTGAAAAATAAATATTCTTCACAAGGCTCTTGAAACTCTATGTTCTGAATACACTATCTTCTAGGTTACATCCATACCTTGTTAAGGTTCCTCCTCCTAGGTAGGAACCTCCACTCATTGAGAAATGAGAAAGCCTAACATAATTTCGTATGGTCTAGACAATAAAAGTTCTATACCAACTGCAAGAGCAAGCTCTAGGTTGACAAAAGTTTGGTGTTAGCCATGTGGACTTTACAATTCTAAAGTATTAACATGCTTTCTTCTTGAAAACAAATCTAATTATTACTTTGTGCTTTAAATGTAGCCTTGCACACACCTACTAATTCTAGTTATTGTATATACTTTTTTACTCCCATTAGCTTGCCTTTTTGGTCATTTCTTTGAAATCAATAAACTTATATTATCTTGTTTTGAATTTGAAAAACTATTTAATTTATTTTTACAAACATGTGATAAATAACCTTATTATTAAAAAAATGGATATATAATGATTTGAGGCTATATATCACTTCATTTGAAAGTGAAAAACTACATTTAGGGATTTTAAGTATTGTTTACATTTTTACATAGTTATATGGTTTACTATTTTTGACTAAATATTGGTAAAAAATTCTATTGAAACTAGGATTTTGTAGGCACCCCCATTAATCGAGCAACGAGCTAGAAACAAGGAAGCCAAGCATAATTTCCAATGATCTAGACAATAAGAGTTCCATGCAATGAGGAAGCCTAGCATAGTTTTATTTTCAGCACAACATACTTTATTTATAAGCCTTATATACTTGTGTATTCAAATATAAGTCTTAATTCCAAGGCCATTTTAACCTTTAGCCTACATCAATATATGTCTATAATGGTTTTATTATTCTATTTTAACCTCATTTCCCCATGCTTAGAGTATGAGAATGGATATGTGCATAATCCTTTATAGTCACTTCTTTTGAACTTCAACTTATTTAAATAGTTACTATATCAAAATATGATAACAAATTTTGGTTAATAGGAGAGAGATTTAGGTCCATTTTATTATACTAATCTCCATAATGTTAGCTTTCCTTATCTATACCAATGCTAGAAAAATACCTTTCATAAGTAGGTTATACTTTCCTTATCATGCCCAAGTATTATTGTATGGATCTCTTACCTACTCATATTAAGAGATTGAGTTCATATTCACTACATCCTTCTCCATCGTGTTCAAAAGTCTTTCTAAACTTGAAAACATAAGATAATATAGAAAATTATTTCAATTTAGATTTGATTGTTTTTCTCATACCAAAACATTATTAATGAAATATGATAACAATATTGATTCCATTGTAGTGCTTACTCACTTTAATAATAATTTATTGGATGCTTAGAGAGAAGAAAATTGACCATGAATTTAATAACATTGTCAATAATAATGACATAATTTTTTAAATTTTTAGTAAATAAAAGAGAGAGAATAGTTACACTAATTTCTTAAATGTAATTTTGATGTATTTAAAAGTGATGGACAAGAACATGGATTTCAACTCTATTAAACCTTATTAGTGTTCAAAGACATTGTTAACCAACTACATATATAGTTATAACTAGCATTCTTCAAAGAAAATATAAAAGAAAAAGAAATAAAAACCCACCACGATACTGACATTGTTCCTTAGAAGCTTGATTAGAAGAGAGTAGAACTTGTAATCACTCATTGTAGAATGAATATTTAGACTAGCATTAAACACGATAATAAAATTGATAATTATTAAAGTACACATACATGAGACAAGGCACATGATAGAAGGAAAAATCTACCACAACATGATAGATATTTTATTTATTTATTTTGTTTTAAAAAAACCTCGCATTGCTTAAGCGATGTATTTAATTTTGAAAAAGAGAAACCCCAAAACATTAACAATGCATTTCATCACTTATGCACATATTTAACGTGGAATGGATGTCACTATAGTAGCATACACATGGATGTAGCATCACTTAAGTGATGATAACGTGGAATTTTATTTTTAGCTATTTTGTGTCTCGGGTTTGAAGAAGTCAATTGCATGTCGATTAGAGGATGATGTTATGTTTAAAAATGATGTATAGTTGTAAGAGGTATCTACGAATTATACTTCCATATCATCACATTTTTTGACACCGTATCAACGTGTATTCAACACCATGTTCTTGACGTTTATTCAACGAGAGAAAATTTCATATGTGATTTTTAACCAACATTAAAAACATCAAATGAGCATTGAATTGCAATCCCAAATGAAGTAGTGACCCAATGGTGCTAAGAGGTGAAGAGGTTTTCACTAGCAGGAAAACAAATATTGTTGTAAACAGTCTAGCCAAAAATGGTTTTTAAGATGGATTACGACCTGTGATATTTGAAGGTTTTCATCACAAGTGTTTTTTTTAAGACAAAATGAACAACTAACTAGAGTGAGGAGAAGGTTGAACAACCTTATAGAATATTAATAGATGGATGGTTTTGAAAACTAGTGATGAACTCATCCTTTGACTAAGGTTTCTGATACAGCTTGAGACAATGCCTGTTAACCAAAAAGAAAAAGTTATTAGAATCAATTATGTGCAATTGGACAATGCCACTAGTATAAACTATGTACACAACATATGAGACAAGCCAAAAAAATATGTAATTTTCCTTTGAAGTCATGGAAATGATGTTGAATTTATAATCCCGACACCTATGTATCTTTTTATATAGTGATTTCCTTGCTATAAATCAAATTAGTAGCTCAAAAAACATAATACACTTGCTCGAATAATAAACTCAATTAAATAGCAGAAGCAATAGTAGAAACCAAAATCTTATACACAATACACAAATTTATTCTACCCATAAACTAAGCTTATCATTCAAATAACTTCAAAGTTTACAAGGGCTCGCTTACCGAGAAAATGGCCCACAAAGAAAATAAATACAACTTTAGATAACACCTGTAAACCCTAGCAACTCTTGGTCTACTGTAAAACCTTGAAATTTCATGCTTTTTGAGATGTACATGGATTTCCTTAATAAAATTTGTGTATACGTGTTTGTCTCCAGTGAATCCCACTTACAAGCACACAAAGACTATATGACAAACTTTGTACGACATGACCCTGCTGTTGCAACTCTAATCTAATGTAATCACTATTGATTACAAGAAAAGTTATTAGAATCACTGTTGATTACAGGAAAAGTTATTAGAATCATCCTTGATCTGTACTGATCTCTAGATGAAATTCCCCCACATATCCAATATCTCCTTAAGAAAAAGTTCTTCTCTACTCTTTATGTCAAGACAACCAACCTTCCTCCTTTACCATAGCCTTTGTTTTATAATATTGAGTTATTAACTAACCCTAATCTCCAAAGTGATTAATGGTTGATATTAATTCTCACCTCACTTGAGATCAATGAATAAGATTTAATTCACTAATTATAATAACTTCAACATTTCATTAAATAAACTCAACAAATTAATAAAATCACGTTGCTTTAATAATTCTTTAGTTAAAGTAAATTATCAAGGTAGAAGGCTTTGTACAACTTCAACACGTCTAGACACTTAAACCTGTGCGGAAGTACCTATATGATGCTACAAATATCAACACCCCCTCTTAGTGAGGAACATATTCTGCACCACTCCAAGTTTGTCGCCAAAGAACACACTATTCCCTCTAACCAAGGGTTTGGTCAAAATATATGCAACCTTCTCATCTATGGAAATATACTGAAGCTTGACTGTTACCTTTTGGATCTTGTCTCAGATGAAATGATATATGATATCAATATGATTGGACTTGTCTTGAACAATGGATTCTCAAAGAGCTTGATACAACTTTGATTATCAAAGTATATCATCTTGGGCTCCAACTCTTGATTAAATAAACCTGTAAGAAATTTGTGATGCCAAATGACTTCAAAACTAGCCATACTTGCTGCCATATACTCTGCCTCTGCTAAATTGAGTTCTACATAAGTCTAGTTCTTACTAAACCATGTAATCACTGTTGATCCCAAGCTGAAGCAACACCCTGAGGTGATCTTCCTATCCACTGCACTCTGTTCCTAATCCGAGTATGAATATCCCTGCAGCCTCACTCCATCACCTCCAAGATACCTCAAACCATACATCACTATACCTCTCAAGTAATTGAGCACATGCTTCCTTGCTATCCAATGCACCTGCCTTGGCTCCACCATGAAATGAATCAAGGTGTTCACAAAAAATAAATATATTTGGCTTCGTATTGACCAAATACATCAAGGACACTATTAACTTCTTGTATACCCTAGGATCCATCAACTTTTAATATGAAGTGAGAACCTTCTTCATGTTGGTAACCATAGGTGTAGCCATCGTTCTACGGTCCTCCATCTTGAATATCCTCAAGATATCCACTGTGTACTTCCCTTGACTAAGTAAGATATCTCTTGATATTTTCCATACCTCTAATCCAAAAAAATAATGCATCAAACCAATTCCCTTCATCTTGAACTCTATAGCCAAGTCTGCTTTGCACCCTGCTATAAGCTCTTTTGCACCTGTGAGAAACAAATAATCTATGCACAATAAAATATGAGTCGATCAAACCTAACAAGTATGAGGTGCAAGTTAGGATCCGCCTCACACTTGGTAAATCCCATGCTATGTAATTATCCGTCAATCATGGAATACGATGCCCCAGGTGCTTGTTTGAGGCCGTAAAAGGATTTCTTAATCCTACACACATGAGACTCCCTCCCATGTACCTCAAATACATGATGTTTATCTATATATACTTCCTCCTCAATGATCCCATGGAGTAAAACTATCTTCACATCCATCTAGTTAATCCTCCATCTCATAACTGTAGTAATATAAATAAAAACTCGAATAGAAGCATACCCGATGTCTGGAGAAAATGTCTCCTCACATTCCACTCCCTCTATCCGAGAGAATCCTATCACCCCGAACCTCACCTTAAATTTATCGATGCTACCATTTGCAACATGCTTGATCTTGTAGAGCCACATGGAACTCACAATTGACTTCCCCTCTAGTCTCAACACTATGTCCCAAGCATCATTCCTCATGATAAAGGTGTACTCCTCTACCATAGCATCTAGCAAAACCTGCTGATCTACTGTTCCCTCAAAATTTGAAGTCTCAACATCAATGATGCTACTCATAAGCGCCATATAGTTAGGAAACTTCCTCAAAGGCATGCTATCCTTGAATAAACTCCAAGGAGCCTTCCCAACATCCCTCAATTTCTGCAATAACCACATGGGTGTCTTGACATAAATGGAAGGGGCTAACTCCTCCTCCCCACCTGAAGTATGACTCCTTGAACTGGAAGCTATTGAGCACTGCTGATCCTTCAGAGCTTGCTTCTTCTCATCCTCTATCACTACTAATGACTCATGAGATTTCATATTTTCCAACTTCTCCTCGAACTTAACATCTCTTCTCACAACTATCTTTCACTACATTGGTATGAAGATACTATAATCCTTTTAGGTCTCATTGTACCCCACAAATATACCCTTATGTCTCGAAGGATCTAGCTTCATCCTCTTCTCCACAAGCACATGGATGTAGACTAGACAACCAAAGATCCTCAAAGTCCTATCTTTGGCTTTGTTATAACCCTTTATTTCATAGTATCACCTGGTGATTGAAATTTCTTCCTCCATTCATTTTACATTGTAAATAATATTTCATTCTGCAAATGATTTCCAAAAAGGAAAGAAAAAAAGAAAGAAAAAAAGAAAGAAAAAAAGAAAAGAAAAAAAGAAAAGAAAAATAAAATAAAATAAAAAAGAGAAAAAAGAGAAAAATAGAAAACCCCATCAAAAATAAATTTAGTTTGAATCATACTGTCTAATCATGATCAAATTTTTTAAGTTTGTGTTGTTAGGTAAGAGTATAAGTTTGGTCAAAATGTTTAATCTTGGCCAAAATAGTTACGTTAGAGTAATAATTAATCCAAGAGTCTAAGTTGGATTAATATGTTAAATGCCTAGGTTAGGATATAGGTTAGGTGATTTTGTCTCAAGAGAATTGAAAGTGATTTCAAAATACCCCTTATTTGATTAATTTTGGTTATTTTAGCTTAGGAAAATAAATTTATAGTGTAAAGTTGCAAAATATAGGTTTGGCGCTTCATGGCGCATGTTTTTATCCTAAGTTTGCAAGTGGACAAGACAATTTTTCTTGTAGTGCCTAAGTTTCGCATAAATCTCCATCGGTGACACCCATCTCTTTCTAGATCAATGGTCTTCAATGCTTTTCGAACCCCCCCGACCTTTCTACCTTTAATGGTTGGGGGGGGGTCCAAAAAGTGGTTTTCCCCCACGTCGATCCAACCTAACGTGGCGCGTCCTCAACATTTTGGACCCTCCCCCTCCTATTTCCGCTTACCACCTACCCCCCCCTCCAAAATCTGCCTAAACAACCACCCGATACCACTCACCTCACCCTGCCACCGTAACCCTATTACTACGCGCCATCTGTCCCATCCTACATACCCGTTACACAATTAAAACATTCCCTGTGATCGTTAACTGCCCCGTAACAACCTGCAACATAACGGACACCTCCTGCATACTGTAAAACCCCGTTTCACCTCCTATTATGTCATTATCTGATATAGACACCGTGGATACCGTGCTAAAGAAAGATGTCAAGTTAACCGCCATGACCTCTCACTGTCAACACACATATTTTCCCCTAGTAATTACAATTTCACCATTATTTTACCGCAAGCTCTGTCAATTATGGCCCCCGAGTCAAACTATGCAGATACGTTCGAGAACCCAATCCTCCCCCCTCCCGTCGACCTGGACCACATCCCTCTGAGGGATAAAGATTACAAAATCATAGAGCTGAGGTGCGAATTCAACTTCTTCAAATTGCACTCATGGCTAAAGGACATTTTTCTGGACCAGAGTGACAAAATTGGACTCTAGGAGTCTAATTTGCCTATGTACATGTTCCCTCAAACTCACCATTTCTCTAAAATTTCTCTCAGACGCCAAGCCCTCTATTTTCCCGGGCAAAGGGCCATTGCCTCCTCATCCGGTGAAATATTGTTTACAGTCACCTCTGAAGCCATCGACCAGATACTGCAAATCTCTAGAAACGACTCAGCTATCCCATTCTCCATTGAAGCCCTAAATGACCTATACCAAAAACTCACTTTCCCCCAAAGAGACCAAATCTTTGAGATTTTCCTCCCAGAAGATGTCGAATTGCCTAAGAAGAATCCACCTTACTCATCTTCCATTTTCACTATCAAATCCAACCAGATAATTTCCATGCTTTCTTACTTGTTAGGTTATTACTCAGATGAATGTGTAGATGAACCTATTCTAGATTTTTTTTTCCATATTTTCCATAGAAGAAAGAGTTTCAATTAAATTCAATTTCAGTCAATTTCTGGATGATAATATTCATGATCATCTATTCAGGTTTCCAACCGAAGGGATGTTCAAATACTCTTCAGTTCTGGTCTACATGTTTTTATTTTTCCAGTCAGACATGTTTCCCTTTGCACTTCAGAAATTAAACCAGGAAGGAAGCCCACAACCAGTGACATCACAGACCTCATTAGTAAGGAAAAATTCAACAGATTTCATCTTTAAGGACTACATAGATCACTTCATTCACCTAGTTGTTTGTATGTTGAACAACAACATAGAGCCAAGGATCAATAAAGAAGTTAAGAGGGTCTTCAACCTATCTGATCAAGCTAAGACATGGGATTGGTATTTGTACCAAAACCACACAGAGATAAGAGTATATGGGTGTGAGATGCCTCCTTACAAATTTCCCAAATACCTCCTAGTGAGGATTTTTGCACTAGAATATATAAGGAAAATGGTGAATTCAGATGAAATTCACTTTGTTGCAGCAAAGAAGAAGTCCCGACTCAAAATCAAGACTCAGATTGGCCTTTTCATCTGCAACATCAGATCAACAGGAGAAGAAGCAGATAACCTCTTGAAAAAAATGAGGTTTCCTTTGAGTTCCACTTGGGCATATGACCCATTTGGTGTCATCGACGAACTAAGGATTAGACAAAGGAGCACTCCTTATGCTCACACATAGAAGCTAGAGGTGGAGAAATACATGAACCAAACATAGTGGCAGGAGAAGACATTACAAGAACCAGAGGAACAACCTGCCCCTGTGTCTGCTTCACATACTAACACACCCCAAAATAAAGTAGAGAAGAGATCGAGGAAAGAGGTCTCTCCTTTAGTCACAGAGGTATCAACTGAGGATTTCCAAGTTTACAGAAAGAGGGCCAAAACCAGTCATACAACAGATTTTTATCAAGGAGGGATAAATGCAGTCCACCATAGTCTTGGAGGGACCACACTCTTCAACTCATTCAAACAACATGTTTACAGTTTCTACATCATCACCAACATCTCAAAGAAACCCAAGCACTACTATGACAACCGAATCAAATCATGGGAAAACAGAGTCAAACATTTTTGACAAGTATAAACAGATCAAGCAAAGAAATGAGCTCCTCAACAACAACACCTATGCTCAATTATGGAAGCATACCTCCACTGATCAACACAGACTGCTGTCAACTTTTGACATAGAAGGAGGAAGAATGCAAATGGCATTCTTACAAGCACAAGTTCCCCATCCTAAAATAACTGCAGACTATAAGAAGACTGCCTTTGAATTTGATGTAAAGGATGTCCATCTAGTGGACCAGATGGACATGCATATGCATACAAGAGAAATCATATTCTCAACTTTGAAAAATATCTCAATGAATGCTTCTAAGTTGTAGGTATCCATGAAAAATATTCAGTCCCAATTAAATCTTGAGAATATTTCGTCTTTGGCCAAGGATAACAAAATAAAATCACTTGAAGAATTGGTTCTTAAGATTGGGTATGACCCAACAAATGTCAAGGCAACATAGGAGTTGTTAAAGAAGAAAAATGCTAATATAACATCTATTAGAAAGTAGCCAAAGCTTCCAGCTACAGAAGATTTAAAATCCAAAGAAGTGGTTGAGACTGAAGGCCACAAAGAAAAAATGTTAAAGTTAATCATGGAACAAAATGCACAAATAAGAGAAATGGAAGCAGAAATGGACAAACTGATAAAGGAAAAGGAAAAAAATGTGCAGATGGCCATGATCCCACTGGAGGTAGTCCCTTTGATTGGAATCTGAATAGCTGAAGGATCCACATCGACATAAATTCCATCATCAATTCCATCACTAATCCCAATACTAGTCTCAGATGCATCTGACAAAATTGTAAAATCCATGGAAGATATGTCCATACAAGGGGAAGAGATTAGAAAACTATAGGAAGAAGTAAATAACTTGCAGGAGTTGAAATCAATGTTCCAGGCCAATCACCAGGAATAGATGCATAAGTCTCAAAGGCTTAGTCAACAATTACAACAATTAAGGAAAGAGACTGCCATGGCAAATACTTTAGCCCAAGCTAATGAAAACATTTGGATAGATATCAACAAATCAATGTCATAAATATGGCCATCTATATAGATCATTTTTGAACAACATGAGTTAATACAGAAATCCAGCGGAGCAATTGAAATCATCAAGGAAGAATTAGGAGAAAGATCCACATAGGCCACTGAACTTATCATATTTCTAAACTCCAAAAACAAATAGGAGTTATAATAATTAGAGATTGAGGACATGACATAAACCATCCTTGAGATCAAGAAGGTTCTGACCAAGAAAGTATTAATGTTGCAGCTGGAGGAAAAATCTAAAGTGATGGACACAGGCGTGCAAAGGTTCTTCAATAAGTTTTAGGTGCTACACAAGAAAGGGCTTCCTGGATTGTTAGTACTGAATGACAAATTGATCACTCTGCCTGATTATAAACATAAAATGAACACAGTGGAAAAGGACAATTCAAAGTTTGCAGGGATACATGGAAGCATTAGTGGTAAGGATTTCCTGGGGACACGACAATTATACTTGAGTATTTAGCATAAGATTAAGAATATCTTCATCACCAAGCCTACCTTTGTCAAGTATAGAGAAATGGATGAAATATACAGGAAAATACTCAAGATTTCCATCCCAGGTAAAAAGAGGTGGGAAGATATATGCAAATTACTTGAGTGAAGTCAGTTTTGGTGTTCTAGTCAGCGAGGAGCATAATCTAGCCAGAGTCAAAGAGGTGAGTCATCAACCACTTCCACCAAATCAACACCAAAGATCCAAGCAAATCTGCAAAATCCCTACATTTTGTATTTAGAGATCTAGTTAGTTAGATATTCCTCCATAATATCCCAATCATTTATGACATGATTTGATGTAAATACTTTTATAAATACTTCTCTCTTAGAAGTATTATGGGTTTATTTTTTCACCCAATAGCTATTGTGTAAATTTTCAAAGGATCGACTAGTAATAAAAGAGGCTTATTCACAGGATTCTTGTGTTAGATGGTTGGTGATGTGTTTTCTCTCTCAGTTAAATGTTTTTCCATTCTCTGTAATCATTTCATGTGTGTTCAATTCTAACCATGAAAAGAAAGTTAAAAGAACATAATTTATTTCATTATACTCTATCTTTTGTTTTTTAATGATCTTCATGTTGTTCATCTGAAACTAAGTAAAGGAATTCTTAACTTCTCTTCTACTTAGTGGGCTTTCCCCTCTTTTTCCATTTATTCATTTCATTTCATTTAAATAGATCCAACAATATTACTACCCTGACCTATGGAGAAAACCTTATAAAAGTTGAAACTGATCCTTATCTTTAAGTACAGACCCCATAGTTCAATGGAAATTTAAGCATTCTTTTAGCCATCTATTTCAAACAAACAAACATAACTCGAACTTTCATAACTAGCCTCACATTTTAAAACTAAAACAAATCTAAATCCTATAGAGAGATCCCTCTCCGAAGTTGGCAAGGCTAGATCCCACCTTCCAAAGTGGTTTGGTAGCTACCTCTGTCTTTTCTTCTACAACCTCTGGAAATTACAGAGTGTTAACATAGTGGTGACCATACTGGTGATTGATTTTTTTTTCCAACTTTATGAATTATCTTCCCTAGGTAAGAAACACCCTTATTTTTGGACAATCAAAGATCTACAATATTAAGAGATAAATGTTTAGAGGTTGTAAAATATTGTAAATAAATTAATTAGGATTTTCAAGTTTAAGTTCTGGCTCCAAAAATAATTCACACAAGATCTCATCCTGATCCAGAACCTGTAAAAGTAGTAGATAACCATGAAAAATTGATCAGAAAAAAGAAGTTTAGCAGAAAGTCAAGGGAGTAGTAGTCCTCTTCCTAGGGAAACCTCTCTTCCAGAGAAGTTTTTCACGATCCAAGATATCCAGTTTGATCTACCATTTGAGCATAGCCTATTTAGAACCAAATCTGATAGCTTTGTGGTTGAAACAATTTTAGATCAAGCTATCCTCCAACCTAGTACACCTGAAAGACACTCTCCTGGATCAGATCTTGATCAACAAATCCTACAAAAATTTGAGAAGTTACAAGATCTAGCATCACACTTTGATCAAGATTTTCATAAAGCCTACATTAAACAATATGTTGATATTTCTGCCTTTACCATATCTGCATCATCTATCAATCCTCAATCAGTTCATCCTATATCTTCCAACCCTGCTTCTTCCATATCTTCCAACACTTCTCCAACTACTACACAGGTTGTGATCCATCCTGTCACATGATTTCCTTCTATCCATACTCCTCCACTAGTCATGGCAACAAGATATTCTCCCCTCGTTTTGGCTATTCCCCGACACAATATGCTTCAGAATTATCAAACTAGTATTCCGTAGTTTGATGGCACTGGAAATATGACTGCACAACATCATGTTGACAAGATGAATGATTTCTTTGACCTACAAGAAGTTGATGAGGAAGATGTCAAAATGAGATTATTTTCCCAAAGCTTAAATGGAGAAGTTAGGAAATGGTTCAAATCCTTACCAGCTACTAGCCTTAATGAAATTACCACCTTCCACCAATCATTCCTCAATAGATGGGAAGTTAAGAAAAATCCACTTCAAATCTTATCTGAATATGAAAGTATTAAAAGAAACCAAGGGGAAAGTGTACATGATTATTGCGCTCGATTTAAAAATATTTATAATGCAATTCCAACAAACATTGAATCTCCTCAAGGTTTAGCTTTGATCAAATTCCCTTATGGTTTTGATGCTGACATGTCTTATCAATTGAGAGAGAGAAACCCTGCAACTTTGGAAGAAATGAAAAGGCGTACTGTGAGTGTAGAGGAAAATCAAAGAAGAACCATCTACCTCTTCTGTTGATTCTAAAATAGACTCAGTCAGAACCATGGAAAGGATGATGGAAAGACTAGACATCACTGATAGAACTCCACCAAGAGAAAATCAACCAGGTCCCCAAATCAAAAATCCTAATTTTAGGAGAAATCCACCCCAAATCAGACAAAGAGAACCGAGAGAACAAAGAGAACAAAGAGGCCCAGATCAACAGATTAGGCCCCCTTTTCAAGAAAATTATGTTGATGAAGGGGTAGAAACAATTGAGGGACTTGATGATGTTCACATTAATTTAATGGGAATAAATGATAATGATTCTATTTTTCTTACCCAAGAAGAACAAGATCTTTTCCTCCTTTCACAAAATGAAGTTGATGAGGAGGAATAAGATCAACAAGCTTTTGAAAATGCAATTATGGAAGTTCATAGACAGTATAACCTGAGAAGTAAGAAGTCTAATGATAATCCAACAAAGAAAGATTCTGACTTTAGAAAGACAGTTGATACACCTACCAATAAAGTTCCCGATATTCCCTCTAAGAAAAACTCAGAGGTCCCAACCAAAAGAACATCTGTTTTCTTTTGAAAAACAACTCAAACTAATTTTCCCTCCACCATATAGCCTAAATATACTTCATAGAAGAATGCTGTTAAGAAATCATATTTCCCTAACCAAAATAAAACTCAAACCTCATTCAACTTGGAAAGTGAATTGGCAAAACTCAAGATACCCATTCCTGTAACATAGTTAATGAATAAGAATGCTTACAGACCAGAAGTGATAAAAGATCTGAACATAGAGGCATGTAAATATACACTGAATATTGATGATGATCAACCATAATTATTATTTGGGCCTGAAGTGGATGGAAAATATGAAAGTGGCGTTGTACCTCCTTTTTACATCAGTTTAAACATTCATGACAAAACTTTTCACAATGCCATGCTGGATTCTGGTGCTTCCCACAACCTTATGCCTAAGGCTATTATGGAAAAATTAGGACTTGATATCACTATACCATACAAAGATTTATATTCTTTTGATTCAAGTAAAGTAAAATGCCTAGGTCTTATTAAAGATTTGTGTGTTACTTTAGCAAAAATAACAACCAAGAGTATGGTAATGGACATAGTTGTTGCAGACATACCTCCTAAATATGACATGTTACTGTATCGCTCATGGGGAGCCAAATTAAAACGTACCCTTCAACTAGACATGCCTTATGCCACCATCCCATTATTTGGTCAACATAGGAGATTATATAGGGAGACACTGATGAAATACATGGTCAGTAGTCAAGATAAACCACACAATTATCCCTTATATTATTTTCATTCAGACCTTGATTCTTTTATTTTCTACACTGATGGAGACATGGAAAGACAAATTGCAAACATTGATGGTACAATATGATGAGCCAAAGGAACCTCTGTGAAGCTTAGACTTTGATGATGCTGTTAGTAAGGAAGGATTGAGAGCTGGTGTGTGGGTTTCTAATTAAAAAACATATCATATAGAAAGTCATTCCTATAAGTTAAATTTCCAGTGCACGAACAATATAGTTGAGTATGAAGCCTTAATTCTAGGTTTACAATTGTTAAAGAAGCTTGGTGCTAAGATAATTTAAATTAGGGGTGATTCTAAAATCATAATAAAACATATCAAAGATGAATACTCTGCTAAACACCCAAGATTGAGAGGCTACAGAAACACTGTCCTAGATTTTCTGTAGTGCTTTACTGAATATAATTTACTAGCCATTCCCAGAGACCAAAACATTCTTTCTGATGGTATGGATACCTCAAAAACTACTTGTAAGATACCATTTCATCCTAACCACCAATACAAAGTTGAAGTGAAATGCAGACCTGCTGTCCCATACAACATCATGTATTGGCAAGTTTTTGGAAATGATGAACAAATTGAAAATTTCTTGCAATCAAAGAATGAATTTGAATGTGCCATGTTGGCACAGGGGAAGACCCAGGGTTCAACACTACAACAACGCACCAACAAAACCCTAACTACTGACCCTTTTGGCAACACCTGCGAGGTAGAGGCAGTCTCACCCAAAGTAGCTATAGGGGGTTGCAAGACACAGGTGTCTACAACCAGAGGAAATACAGAGTGGATTCACAACAACAATACACATTCACCTAGTTAGTCTTTATTTTACTTAAACATACTACGCAAGTTATATTTTAGATCTAATACAATATCACAATAGCATCATATCAAATGACAGAGAACACAACATCAAACACACATAACACAAGATATACGTGGTTCACCCTCTCCCTAGGGCTATGTCCACATAATTGTGCTTTATGATATATTAAGATGGAAGCATATAGTTCTTATCTGCGCTCTTGGCTAGCAGATCTTCTCTTCTCTTCTCTCTTTCTCTCCTCTCCCTGCACACCCAACTACAGGATTGATCTTCTCACCCAGCTAAAGATCTTACAATACAGAAGGCCCTCACACATCACTTCTCTCTCACATAGTAGTACTCACTAGATCACACAACAAAAATGAACTCTCAACCCACCTAGCACCAACCCATCCCAGGTCCTTTAGACATTTTTTTATACATTACATTAGCTCTTAGACACCCTCAGGTTAAAAACTAAGTGTCAAAACCCTAGATACCAAAATCCTAAGTGTCCAAAACCCTATGTCAACTTGACCCACGTTTTCAAGGCTTTGCCACCCTGTCTTTCCTTCCTTCATGCACAGTGCTCCAAACCATCCAACGATGGATTTTTCCGCTTACTGAGTTTTCCACGATCCGTCTTCCTTGCTGATCTGTCATCCTTGATTTCCTCATCCAATGACTTGCTTTCTCTTACTTCGCACCGTTGTTTCTTCTCTTTTGCTCACTCCGACCCAGTATAAGTCACTTTGTCTTCCGCGCAGTTTGCGTTTTTCCTTTTCTCTCTTAATCTTCGCTTGCTTCCATATCCAAGGGCCAACAGCCCCCCAACACTCACCTATGACTCGTCTTGAGGCACTTCAGGTATGAAATTCCTGTTTTATTTCGACTTCAGACTGTACAGAGAAGCCTGTGCTTTCTTCTCTGTTCCTCCCTTCTATGTGCATACTGTCTTTTCTATGTCTGGTACCCAGTTTCAAATGCACCTGGTACCTAGACCCTTTTCCTTATGCTTTTACTGAGAGTTGCAAGGAAGCTAGTTGTCATAATACAATTTCAACCGGCTTCCGTTCACCAAACCTTCCTTCCATTCTCCAGTCAAAGTATTCAACTGCACAACTCCTCCTTCTGTAATATAGGCAACCTCATATGGTCCAAGCCAATGCATTTAGAACTTCCTAGGATGCTTCATAAACTTACTATCATATACCAGTGCCAGATCTCCTTGCTTGAAAGGTTTCTTCTTGATGTGTCTATCATGGTAGGCCTTTTCGCTTTCTTTCTTAACCTGCTGGTGAAATCCTGCAATAAACATGTCTTCTTCCAGTTCGACCAACTGGGCAAGCCTCTCTTGCACAGTGCCAGTGTCATCCATATCTATAAAGGCTGCAATTATCAGACTAGTTACCAAATATTCCATGGGCACAACTGCTTCTAGAGCATAGACCAATTTAAAGGGGGTCTGCATGGTCAGTTTCTTGCAAGTGGTTCTATAGGTCCATAATACTACTGGTACTCTCAAATCCTAGTCATCCCTGTTCACGCTGCATATCTTCGTCAACGCTGTCTCCAAGATCTTATTGAATGTTTCAACTATCCCATTTTCTTGCGGATGATAGGGCATGCTCTTCTGATGGTGAACTTCAAATTCCTAATTCAAGGCTTCAATAGTCTTGTTAATAGAATGTGTGCCTTGATCACTCATAAGGATTTTTGGGCATCCAAACCTGGTTATGATATCATCAAATGTGAAGCGTGCAACTGTAGTTTCACTACAGTCCTTAACTTCTCTCGCTTCTGCCCATCTGGTCAAATACTCCGTCGCAGTGATTATGTATCTATCTTCTGTGCACTTTCCTGGTGGGTTGATAGGTCCTACAAAGTCAATGGCCCATTTCTCAAATTCCTATAAGGTTAGTTGAGGTGCTAAATTCATTCATCTCTTCTGGATGGTTTCCCAACTCTTTGGCATACATCATAGGCTCTGTAATAGTCCTTAGCATCTCTGTGTAAGGTAGGCCACCATAGGCCAACTCTAAGAACCTTCTGCACTGTTGCTTTCCCTGCATAGTTTCCTCCTGCGATGCCATCATGTGCTTCTGTGAGGATCAATGGTCTCTCTGCTTCCATAACACACCTCCTCAATATCTCATCACGTCCCATATTGTATAGCTGTCCAACTATAAGTGAAAAAACTGCAGTGCACACTACCAACTGTTTCTTCTGGGTGATTGTATACTCACTAGGTGCCAATCCTATTGACAAGAAATGCACTATCTCCGTGAAGTGATCATCAACCTTCATGATGGCCAACAACTGTGCATCTGGCAGTGTATCCTCCAAACTAGTAGGCTCTTCTCCGTGTTCCAACCTTGACAAGTGGTCAGGACCTTTGTTTATTCTTCCTAGCTTAACCATGATCTCGAAATCATATTCTTGAAACATAATAATCCATATTCATATTCTTCCCCCCAACACTGGCTTGTTGACTAAGTATTTAAGCGAAAAATGCAGTGAACATATTAAAATGTCCTCCCAACAAGTAGTGGCAAAACTTCTGCAGCGCATACACCATGGCTAAGCCTTCTTGATCAGTGGTGGTGTAATTAATCTCAGTTGTTGATAACTTCCTGCTAGTGAAGGCTAACGGGTGGTCAATGTCTCCAGCTCCTGGTTGTGCTAACACTTCTCCTAATGTGATAGAATATGAATCGACATGCACATGAAATTCCTTAGTCCAATATGGGAAAACCAGAATGGGCGCAATAACCATTTTCTGTTTCAGTGTGTCGAAGCTCTGCTGGCATTCTTCTGTCCAAAGAAACTGACAATCTTTCTTTAAAATCTTCTCCATGGGGGCTGTGATCTGTGCATAGCCCTTAATGAACTTCCTCTAGTATCCAGTATGTCCCAACACAGTGCCCAGCTGTTTGACTGAAGTAGGAGGGGGTGGATTAACTATAATGGCAATCTTGGATGGATCTACCAACAATCCCTGCTTGCATACAATATGGCCCAACATCACTCCGAAGGGTGAAAAGAAGATGCACTTATTTAGGTTCAAGGCAATCTGACACTGCCTGCACTTATCCAACATTATTCTTAAACATTCAATATGATTTTGCAAAATGCTGAAAACAATCCAATCATCAAAATATGCTTCCAGGAATTTATGTAAAAACTCCTTGAATGCTTCGACCACCACCATGGAAAAGATGGCTGGTGCATTCTTCAATCCAAATGGCATCACTGTATACTGGTAGGATCCCCATTCTGTGGAAAAGGTGGTCTTATGGTGATCTTCCTTGGCAATCCGAATCTGATGGTATCTTGAAAATCCATCTGTAAAAGAATATACCTCTTGGCCTCCTACATTATCTAACACTTCGTCAGTAAATGGTGTAGGGAATGGGTCATGCAAACACAGATCGTTCATCTTCCTAAGATCTATGCAGATACTGATCTCTCCTGTCTTCTTATCTTGTACCACCATAGGCTAATCCACTTTGACTCTTCAACAAGTTCTATGATTCCTGCTTCTATCATTCTATTGAGCTCAATCTTCACTTTCTCCTTATATTTAGGGTTCAATCTGTAGGGTCTCTGTTTGACTAGCCTTGCATCTAGTTTCAAAGGGATCCTCATCTCTCCCATGGGCCCTGTTAAGAACCAAATATCAATATAGCATAGAAAAACCTTAGAAAAAGTACTCAACGCCTTGAAAAAGAGACAATTTCAGATAATAAGCCTCTTCGAGGGGGCAACCTCCTTTTACCCCACTTAAATGTTCAAGTACAAGATG
>ML795748.1:198313-208477 GCA_009831015.1 Picea engelmannii
AATAACTATTGATTATTTCTCATATATTGTGCATGGTGTATTGTGGTGTATTGGTGTAACTCTTATACTATTGTTCATTACTCATTGGATATAGTTGAATGGTTTAAGTATAAGTTGAAAAATGTTTTAAATTGTACTTGATATTGATTCACCCCCCTCTCAGTATCAACAGATTAGCCATCCTAAGACTGATAGGGGAGTATATCAACTTAGGTTTTCCTATTAGTTCCCAGGTCTTCTTCGTCATGAAATTGACCTTCGATCCTAAGTCGAGGACCACATATTCTATATCGTACTCTCCAATCTGATCATTAAGGTGTAGTTATTTATTTGTCCTTCTCTTCTTGGATAGTTTATGTACTGCTTTATTCAGTAAAGGATATACCCTTCTTATCTCATACTGTCTGACCAAACTTTGTAGTTCTTGTATGGGTTTTTAATCTTTAATCAACTCAATAAATGTATACAAGAAACTGGCAACTTTTCTCACCTATTTTCCATCTCCAGGTGAAGCAGACTGATCAAATTCCAGAGGCATTCCACATTCTCTTAATTTTGGTCGTGTATTCGATGAGGAGCCTTGGTCTCTCCAGAATTCTTTTCTTGCGTCCTCAAATATTTATTTTTCTTTCTTCGCATAAAACACTTGTGTCTTCTCTATAGCTTTCCTGACTCCCGATTCTTCTGTAGTCTTTCCCTGGGTCACTCTGTCTTCTCCTGTAACAGTGCCTCCTCTAGTGATAACAAATACTCTGGGATATTCTCCGCGAAGTTCTGCTTTGATTATTTGTATTTGCTGGTTTCCTCCTCGTTTCTCCTGAATCTTATCCAGCAATGCTAGGCATTCCTCGATAACATGCTCGAATGAGTTGCAATAGCTTCAAGTGGTACAAGGGTTCTGCAGTCCATTTCCAAGTGTCCTGACTATGTGCAGTTATAACAGATGATCTATGCTCGACCTTGACCCATACCTCCTCCTCAGAATCCACCACAAGGGTTGAAGTTTCCTCTTCATGGAGAGTTATACTGCTAAGTGCTTCCTTCTTGCTATACTTCACCTTGAATTTTGTATATATCCTTCGACCTTTCATGCATGAGATTGTAAGCCCTACAATCTCTGTCATTGTGTCCTACCGATTTGCAGAACGTGAAATACAGATTTGTGGGTGTCTGAACATACTTTTACAGATAGTAACATTCACCAGGGTGATGTCGATTTCTGCATACCTTTCACCAGGGTAGGGTAACTTGCTTCAAAGGGATCAAAGCTCCAGAGGCCAAGTATTCACGAAATAGGGGACAATGCTCCTTGTCATGGTCTTCTGATTTTCATCTAGTACACTAGATGTATTATCTTTTATATTTTCCCTTATCGTTCTTCATATCTTCGACCTGCAGAGACAAGCTAGTTAGCTGACTCAAGATTTAACTCATACCTGAGTTGGATTCTCCCATAGGGGCTAATTCTAGCTTCATGACGATCTCCAGTGCGTTAGCCTATGAAGTAATATTCCATTTCATTAGAGGAACTCTGATGTGTGGCAAGAGGGAAACAATGAACCATTCCTTGTTCTTCTCATCTGGGATATGAAAACTCAAATGGATTTTCAAGGTCTTAAATATCTGATCAAACTCCCACAAAGGTTCAACTGTTCTCTGCTTGATTTCTTTTATTTATGTAATGCACTGCGATTCTGACTTAGGTTACTTTAATTTGGAAGTTAGAGCAATCTTAATGGAATTAAACGGTTTAGGTGTAGCTCCTTGGACAAATTTCATGTACCAGCTCAATGCACGATCTCTTAGGGTAGTGGCGAAATGAGATCGTTTGACATCTTCATCGGTGATATTCTTAATACTCCACACAGCTTCACAAAGAAACTAGTGCTGATCAGGATCTTCAGATCCATCTCCTCTAAAGGTAGGTAACCTCATCTCATCTGCCATAGATCTTCCTAGGTTTCCTGACTGAGTATGTGGTGGATTTCCGGTGACAGTGCTCTGAGCGTTCTGATGACTTAGGTTACTCTGGTTACTTAATGCTGCTGACGCAATAGGAGGAATAATAGTATTGACTTCAACAATTGGTGCAGTTCTTAAAGTTTCTGGCTCTTCTTGGCGAGGTTCCTCTGTCCTAGCGGATTCTGAATGCTCTTCATCTGTCAGATCTTCCTCTTCTCCACTGAAGAAACCCTCATCCCCGTAGTTCTCCTTAAACAGGTTCATAAGAGGAACTTCTCTAAACGCTCTCCCACTGGGCGTGTGTCCAACCTCTGTGTCGCTATCGCTGTCCGAGTTCTTGAAAATTAGCATTTTCCAATCCAACCAACTACTGTATCTTCAAGATGTTCTTCTCATGCAATAACATCTTGATCTTCAACTTCAGAAAATGTAAAAATTTTCCTCTAGGTCCCTTAAATAAATATCTCTCTGCTTGGCTATGCGATTCCACTCTGTCAACAACAAACTAAGTGATATACCCTCTGATGGTACTATCAAACCAATGGTCTACTGCTCTTGACATGACATTTTCATCTCTCTTGAACTTCTTGATCAACGCCAATGTCCAAACCATAGGTGGTCTAGATCTGATCTCAAATTGGGTATCTTCTAACCTAGCTAGCCACTCGTATAAATCCCTATGGATTCCTCCAAATAAAATCTCATGTATATCAGTAAAGATATATATTTCCAACCAATCCTCTATACCAAGACTGGGGTTCTTGTTTTGGGCTTCAAAGAAGTCCTTTTCTTGATCTTCTATCCACTTCTAAATCGTTGTCTTTGATGGAAACCACCTTGATAATGAAACCATTTTTTGGCACAGGGGCAGACCTGGGGTTCAACGCTACAACAACGTACCAACAAAACCCTAACTACTGACCCTTTCGACAACACCTGCGAGGCAGATGCAGTCTCACCCGAAGTAGCTATAGGGGGTTGTAGGACACAAGTATCTACAACTAGAGGAAATATAGAGTGAATTCACAACAACAATACATAGTCACCTAGTTAGTATTTATATTCCTTAAACCTACTACGCAAGTTATATTTCAGATCTAATACAATATCACAATAGCAACATATAAAATGAAAGAGAAAACAACATCAACCACACATAACACAAGATATACGTGGTTCACCCTCTCCCTAGGGCTACGTCCACAAAACTGTGCTTTATGATATATTAAGATGGAAGCATACAGTTCTTATCTACGCTCTTGGCTAGCATATATTCTCTTCTCTTCTATCTTTCTCTCCTCTCCCCACGCACCCAGCTGTAGGATCGATATTCACACCCGGCTGAAGATCTTACAATACAAAAGGCCCTCACACAACACTTCTCTCTCACACAGTGGTAGTCACTCGATCACACAACAACAATGAACTCTCAACCCACCTAGCACCAACCCATCCTAGGTCCTTTAGACATTTTTTATACATTACATTAGCTCTCAGACACCCTTAGGTTAAAAACTAAGTATCAAAACCCTAGATACCAAAACCCTAGGTGTTCAAAACCCTAGGTCAACTTGACCCACATTTTCAGGGCTTTGCCAACCTATCTTTCCTTCCTTCACGCGCGGTGCTCCAAAGCATCCAACGATGGATTTTTTCTCTTGAAGAGTTGTCCACGATCCATATTCCTTGCTGATCTGTCATCCTTGATTTCCTTGTCCAACGAGTCGCTTTCTCTTACTTCACACCGTCTTTTCTTCTCTTTTTCTCACTTCAACCCAGTATCAATCACTGTGTCTTCCACGCGGTTCATAGATGTTGATAGTGACGATGAAAAAGAAAATGTAGATAAAATAGGTTTAGAAGAAATAAATAAAAAACAAGAAGATACAGACATTTTGCAATTAAAATATAATATTCTGCCTAGAGGGTTAGTCCCTTTGGAAGAGTTGTTTTATATTGATGATGTGGCCAAAAAAACTGAAATTGAACCTACTAGAAAGGAAGTTGAAGACTACAACATAAAAACTGAAAAAGAACCAAAGATAATTAAATTGTCAAAATCTTTACCTCCTGCTCAAAAACATAAATATATAAAATTATTCAAAGAATTTATAGATGTTTTTGCATGGAGCTATGAAGATCTGAAATCTTATGACACTAGCATTATACAACATAAGCTTCCCATAAAAGAAGATCAAAATCCTTTTAAACAAAAGATTAGGAGGATTGACCCAAGGTTGATGCCTCTGATTGATTTTTTTTTAAAAAGATGTATGATGCTAAAATCATTGTCTCATTAATAGTTTCTAAATGGGTATCAAATTTAGTTCCAACCAGGAAGAAGAGTGGAGAAATCAGACTGTGCATTGATCTCATAAACCTTAATAAAGTCTCCTTCAAAGACAACTACCCCTTGACCAAAATGGACCATATTTTTCCGAAGGTAGTTGGGTCCAATAGAATTTCTCTATTAGATGGTTTTTCTGGTTACAACCAAGTTTTAGTCCACCCTGATGATCAAGAAAAAACAACATTTACTACACCTTGGGGCACTTTCGTGTTTGTGCAAATGCCTTTTGGTTTAATGAATGCCGGGGGTACATTTCAAAGAGAAATGGATATTTCTTTTGTGGATGAACTTGGAAGATTCATTGTTATATACCTGGATGATGTCACTATTTTTTCAAAAACAAATGAAGAACACTTGGTCCACCTGAGAAGAGTTTTTGAAAAATGCAGGAGATTTGGAATTTCCATTAATCTAAAGAAAACATTGTTTGTTCTGGAAGAAGGTAAATTGTTAGGACATATCATATGAAAGGATGAAATTAAAATTGATCCTAGCAGAGTTGAAGCCATTCAAAAAATATATCATCCCAGAAACATAAAAGAATTACAATCTTTCATTGGAAAAATAAACTTTCTAAGAAGATTTATCCCTAACTTGGCAGAACTTCTAAGAAATATAACAAATATGTTGAAAAAAGACACAAAAATAAAATGGACCATAGAATCAAAACATTCATTTGATCAGGTGAAACAAGCCTTAACACAAGCCCCTGTGCTTATCAACCCTCATGTCACAAAATATTTCCTCCTATTCTCTTTTTCCTCTGAGCATACTATTGCAACAGTTCTCTTGCAAAAGAAAAGTTAAGGCCATGAAAAACCTATTGATTTCTTCAGTAAATCCTTGAGAGATGCTGCACTGAATTATAACATCATGGAAAAACAAGCTTTTGCTTTGGTGGAAGTAATCAAATATTTCAGAGTATATACTCTTCACTCACACATTATTGCTTATGTCCCAAATTATGTGGTAAAAGATATTCTGACCCAAGACAATACTGATGGAAAAAGGGGTAAATGGATTGCTGTTATCCTTGAATATGATATTGAGATCAAACCTACCAAGCTCATTAAGGGTCAAGGATTAGCTAAATTAATGACTGAGTCCAATTTTCATGTTTTGGATATTAATTTTCTAGATGCAGTGGATGAACAAGAAGAGCAGGTGACTCCACAAGTTAAAGAGGCTTTCTCAACCTCTCCCTGGTATGCATACCTGATTTTTGTTTTACATCATTTACAAGCTCCTCCTGGTTTAAACAAGATTAAGGATAGATTTATTAAACTCAAATCTATGAGGTATTGTATTTTAAATGGCAATTTTTATTGGAAAGATGCGAGAGGGATTTTACTAAATTGTTTATTGAAAGATGAGGCATATAAATATTTGTAGGAATTTCATGAAGGAGATTGTGGTGGACACTTAAACTGGAAGAACAATGCCAAAAAAATTCTAAGAGCTGGTTTTTACTGGCCAAATTTATTTGCATATGTCCACAAGAAAGTGACCTCATGTCATAACTGTCAAATCTTTGAAGGCAAAAGGAAACTATTGCCTTTACCCTTGAAACAAATATTGTTGATTAAGGTTAGTTGTCATTGATGTCAACCCTTGAAGAAATCCTGGTAGCACAAAGGTCTGGGTAATGGACCCAAGTTTGTTTGATGTAAATATGACTCATCATTATCTTTTCATGGTTGATAAGAAGTACATATGGATGAACTCCAAAGTGGTCCCCTTATGGTGAAATCCCTCACGGGAAGATGCTTTGCAGATTGAGTTATCCTAGAAGTATGGTTAGAGAACCCATGCTTATTTGTGGAATAATGATATGAAGGTCACTGAATTTGTCAATGAAACTATCCTATATGTATAGTGCTTGTCATGCCATTTTCGGTGGTATGTGGAACATCACATAACTCCTCACGATTAGAGAGTTATGGCCATGAAAAGTTGGAGAACCCAGGGTTGGGTAATGGTCCCAAGTTTGTTTGATGGATAATGGTATGAGATTTGATATATTTTCAGGTAATACTATTCTATATGGATGGTACATTTCATTCTATTTCAGGTGATATGTGGAACGTCACATAGCTCCTCATGGTTTGAGAGTTATGGCCTTACGAAGTTGGATGACCCTCTTATGTCATCTAGAAGCCCCAAAAGGTCAAAGTAGTCAAAGTGGTTTAAGAGATTTTAGAAGGTAAATAATAAAGTGAAGTGATGAGTGTACTATAATTCAAAGTGAATACAAAATAAATGAAAGTGGGCAAAGTGACCTAGAAGATGTTTTTAAGGAAGCTACTTGGAGAGTATAAATAAGAGGCAAGACTCTCTCATTTAAGAAACACTTGAGAATATTGAATACCTATAGGTTTTTGAGGTAACCAAAGTATATATAAGCTGAATTTCTGAGGGAAGGTGAAGAAAAGAAGGCCAGAATTCAAGGAAGGATAAATTCTTTTGATGATGCTTTCTAAGGTATGTTATTTACATGCCATCTCACCATTTTCGAAATACCGTTTTTTCTAGAATGATTCAGACCATGAAATTTCTATTCCATTGAGGAAATATATCCAAGTATCTGTGGTAAAAAATTAAGCTTGTGGGTCGTTTTATTTTTGGAGTTACACTCCGTGGAAAATATGGTTTGTGGCTAGTTCGAAAACTAGTCAAAAACAAGTGTTTCGGGAAAAAAACGTTATACATTCTTCATAATAGATCCAAATTCAGTAAAACCAAATGTGTTGGTTAGAGTACAGTCTATAGTATGCTTTGTAACAGTTTCATATAGATTCAACAAACATTTCGTGTGGGGCACTCTCTACAAGGTTGCTCTCTAGAATAAGACAAAATTCAGCAAGGTATGCCATTTTTGCTATAACTCCTTTTCTGAGAGGTTCCAAGTAGTGAAACCTAGAGGAATTGCATAAAACAAACTAAAAAAAATTGTGTATCAGTATCAGATCTTTATTAATTACAGGTACAAAGTTATGATTATTCCAAGTTAGGGTTTTTGACTAATCCAAAACTAGTCATGTGAGACTAAAGAAAAGTTTGATGAAAATTCTAGTCTCTTGTTGCTAAAGTTAAGGAAGGTTTGCAGGTATGCTATCATATACACCAGGTCTATTACAAAGTTACAAATCAGATTTGGATGATGAAATTGCTGAGGGAATTTGGTTGAGGTACAAGTTGGGTACATGGTTGAGACAAGTAGTTGATGAGTTGGCACATACATGAGGTGTATAGTTGATGATGTTGGTACATATTGATGAGTACTTGAAAAATGATTGGTACATACTTGGTACATGGTTGGTTTCACTTGTTTATGGTACAAGTTGATTATAGATTGTTTGGTACAAGTTGGTGCATGGTTGATGCACTTGTTTATGGTAGAGGTTGGTGCATGGTTGATGCACTTGTTTATGATACAGGTTGATTACAGGTTGAGGTACAGGATGATACACTTGTTTATGGTACAGGTTGATTACAGGTTGAGGTACAGGTTGATGCATGGTTCAGGTTTATTGGTACAGGTTTACAATGGTATATCTCACAGTGATAGTGTGACAATGGTTCCATCATTCTACTTCTACTTCAGGGCGGTTGGATGGGGAAATGACAGGTGGTTGTAACCAACTTCTGGTTGTAGCCAGAGAACATAGGGGGATGTATCCTCCTTCTCTTTGTAGCCAGAGAATTACGGAGTTGTAGCTTCCATCAGGTTGTATCCTGAGAAACTAGGAGGTTGGAGCCTCCTTCCAGTTGCAGCTGGAAAAAAAAGGAATTTGGTGCTTCCAATGAATGTAATTCTTCAAGACATATAAGAAAAATCATTTCATGGTTTTATTTTGATTTGGGTTTCCATGTAAAACACTGGTGTACTATGTATGTGTGTGATTGTTCATTTCTTATTGCTCATTATTTGATAATAATTCTGCATTGATATAACACTTGGATTATTTGGAGAAAAAAGATTATAATTACACTATTACTGATTCACCCCCCTTCTCAGTAATCCAACAATTGGTATCAAAGAAGATTCCTTCAGAAATTAGTTTAACCACTGAAAGGTAGATCATGGAGAGTACCAACTTGTATAAAAATGGAATACCACCGTTTGATGGACAGAAGTATGCTTTTTGGAGCATAAGGATGAAGACATATTTACAGGCACATGGATTTCAAGTTTGGAAATCAATTGTAGATGGACACACAACACCAACAATTCCACCAACAAATGACAAAGCAGTGAAACTTAGTGAGAATAATTCCAAAGAAAAAAATGCACTTTTGAAAGGTCTCAGTGATACAGTATTCACCAAAGTTTCACATTGTAAATTCGCGAAAGAGATTTTGGACAAGCTTCAAAATATTTATGAAGGAGATACAAAAGTCAAAGAAACAAAGCTTCAAACTTACATAGGTCAGTTCGAACAACTAAAAATGAAGGAAGATGAGAATATTGCATCCTACTTCTTATGAGTCGATGAAACAATGAATGCAATCATAGGATTGGGAGAAGAAATCGAAGAATCTATAATTGTTCAAAGGTACTAAAATATCTTCATATGAGATTTAACCCTAAGATATCAAAACTAGAAGAAAGATCGGATCTAAACTCAATAAGCATGGATGAACTGCATGTAATCTTCACAGCATATGAAATGAGAACTGAACAGGAAAATCCAGATGTAAAAGAAGCAACCTTCAAAGCATCCAAAAGATCAAAGAAAAAGAAAAATCAACAAGAAGAATATAGCAACAACAATGACGTCTCAGAAGATGATGCAGAAGTGGCCAACTTCATCAAAATACTGAACAAGGGAACCAATGGTAGGTATAGAGGTAAGCTTCCTTTATTTTTGTTTAATTGTGATGGTATTGGTCATTTTGATAACAAATGTTCTCATAAGAAAAAGAGAAATGATGAAGGTTACTCAAAAGGAAAACACTCATATAAAGGCAGAAGAACTACAAAGAAAGTTTTCAAGAAAATCTTATGCACCAAATAAGACATATCATCATCATATGAAGATGAAGTCAGTGACAATGAGACAGGAAGAGTTCTATTCATGGCAGTAAAAGACTCTGACAAAGAAGACTCCGAAGAAGAATATGAAGAAGCCGAAGAAGAATATGAAGAAGTTGAAGAATAAATTGAAGAGGCAAAAGTTAACTATTGAGAAGAATTAATGTGTGCTATAGAAGTTATCAAAAGAGAAAAGAAGAAAAACAAGAAACTACAAGCAATACTAGACAAGAAAAAAGACACTCGAGAACTAGAACAAATGATCACAAAATTGAAGGTTCAAATAGAAGAAGATAAAAGAATTAAAGAAGAACTCAAAGAAAATCTAGAAGAAAAGGACAGGATCATTGGAAACTTGGAAGCAAAGATTGTCACACTAAGAAAGGATATTCAAAAGAAAAATATGCAGAATAGCTCAAAATTTTTGGATGACATTATCGACAGTAAAAAATCTCATCTTGACAAGACCGGACTTGGATACAATCAGACAGAAAAGGGATCAATCTAAAAAACAACAGAGCAAGAAACATATCCAAAACTCTATGTAGAAACAATCAAAGGGGATAGATGGATATACAAGGAAGATTACAGGGATACTCCTCCACCGAGAAGAGTCAGATTTCATAATCAACAACCAACAAATAGGCTTCAAGAAGAGGAAGGATTCATAAGAACACCTCCCTTTAGAAGATCCTCAACTCCCAGGTATCAAACTATATTTTTTGGTTTATGTTATGCATGTAATAATTTTGGACATAAAGCTGTGAATTGCAGAGCTAACAATAGGAACAATAACAACTTTGAGAGTCATACACAA
>ML795748.1:216120-237819 GCA_009831015.1 Picea engelmannii
GGGGTCTAAAAGGTGGTTTTCCCCCGCATTGATCCCACCTAACGTGGCACATCCTCATCATTTTGGACCCCCCCTCCTATTTCCACTTACCACCTATCCCCCTCCGAAATCTGCCTAAACCACCACCCAATACAACTCACCTCACCCTGCCACCATAACCTTATTACTACTCACCATCTGTCCAATCCTACATACCCATTACCTAATTAAAAAATTCCCCGTGACTGTTAACCCCCCCGTAACAACCTCACACAATAATGAACACCTCCTGCATGCTTTAAAACCATGTTTCACCTCATGTTACACAATTTGCTGATACATACACCATGGATACTGCATCGAACCAAGATGTCAAGTTAACCACCACGATCTCTCACCGTCAACAGATGTCTTTTCCCTTGGTAATTACAGTTTCACCATTATTTTACCACAAGCTCTGTCAATTATGTACCCCAAGGACAAATATGAAAATACATCCGAGAACCCAATCCTTCCCACTCCTGTCGACCTGGACCACATCCCTCTAGCGGATAAATATTACAAAATCATAGAGCCGAGGTGCGAATTTGACTTCTTAGAATTGCACTCATGGATAAAGGACATTTTTATGGACCAAAGTGACGAAATTGGACTATGGGAGTCCAATTTTCCTTTGTACATGTTCCCTCAAACTCACCATTTCCATGAATTTTCTCTCAGATGCCAAGCCTGCTATTTTCCCGACCAAAGGACCATTGCCTCCTCCTCTGGTGAAATATTGTTTACAGTCACCTCCGAAGCCATTGACCAGTTGCTGCAAATCTCTATAAATGACTCAACTATGCCATTCTCCATTGAATCCCTAAATGACCTATACCAAAAACTCACTTTCCCCCAAAGAGCCCAAATATTTGAGATTTTCCTCCCAGAAGGTGCCCAATTGCCCAAGAATAATCTACCTTACTCATATTCCTTTTTCACTTTCAAAGCCAACCAGATCATTTCCATGCTTTCTTACTTGTTAGGTTATTACTCATATGAATGGGTAGATGAACCTATTCTAGGTTTCTTATCCATATTTTCCACACAAGAAAGGGTCTCAATTAAATTCAATTTCAGTCAATTTCTAGCTGATAATATTCATGATCAACTATTCAGGTTTCCAACCAAAGGGATGTTCATATACTCTTATGTTCTGGTCTACATGTTTTTATTTTTCCAGTTAGATAGGTTTCCCTGTGCACTTCAAAAATTAAACCAGGAAGGAAGTCAACAACCAGTGACATCATGGACCTCATTAGTAAGGAAAAATTCAATAGAGTCCAACTTCAAGGACTACATAGATCAGTTCATTCACCTAGTTGTTTGTATGCTAAATAACAACATAGAGCCAAGGATCAGTGAATAAGTTCAGAGGGTCTTGCACCTATCTGATCAAGCTAAGACATGGGATTGGTATTTATACCAAAACCACACATAGATAAGAGTATATGGGTGTGACATGACTCCTTACAAATTGCCCAAATACCTACCAGTGAGGAATTTTGCACTAGAATATATAAGGTAAATGGTGAATTCAAATGACATTCACTTTGTTGCAACAAAGAAGAAGTCCCAACTCAGAATCAATACTCAGATTGGCCCTTTCATCTGCAACAACATATCAGTAGGAGAAGAAGAAGATAACCTCTTGAAACAAATGAGGTTTCCTATGAGTTCCACTTGGGTATATGACCCATTTGGTGTCATCTCTGAACTTAGGAACAAACAAAGGAACACTCCTTATGCTCACACACAGAAGCAAGAGGTGGAGAAATACATGAACTAGATAGAGTGGCAAGAGAACACATGTCAAGAACCAGAGGAGCAACCTACCCCTGTAACTACTTCACATACTAACACACCCCAAAAGTAAGTAGAGAAGAGATCAAGGAAAGAGTTCCCTCCTTCAATCACAAAGGTATCAACTGAGGATTTCCAAGTTTACAGAAAGAGGGCCAAAACCAGTCATACAACAATTTTTCTCAAGGAGGGATAAATGCAGTCCACCATAGTCTTGGAGGGACCACACTCTTCAACTCAGTCAAACAATATGTTTACAGTTTCTACATCATCACTAACATCTCAAAGAATCCCAAACACTACTCTGACAGCTAAATCAACTCATGGGAAAACATAGTCAAATATTTTTGACAAGTATAAACAAATCAAGAAAAGAAATGAGCTCCTCAACAACATCACCTATGATCAGTTCTGGAAGAAGAAATCCAGTGCTCAACACAGACTGCTATCAAATTTTGACATAGAAAGAGGAAGAATGCAAATGGAATTCTTACAAGCACAAGTTCCCCATTCTAAAACAACTGCAGACTATAAGAAGACTGCCTTTGGATTTGATGTAAAGGATGTCCATCAAGTGGACCAAATGGACATGCATAGGAAGAAAGGAGAAATGATATTATCAACTTTGAAAAATACCTCAATGATTGCTTCTAAGTTGTAGATATCCCTGAACAATATTCAGTCCCAATTAAAGCTTGAGAATATTTCATCTTTGGCCAAGGATAACAAAATAAAATCACTAGAAGAATTGGTTCTTAAGATTGGGTATGACCCAACAAATGTCAAGGAAACAGAGGAGTTGTTAAAGAAGAAGAATGCTGATATAAAATATATGAGAAAGAAACTGAAGCTTCCAACTACAAAAGATTCAAAATCCAAATAAGTCGTTGAGACTAAAGGCCACACAGAAGAAATGTTAAAGTTAATCATGGAACAAAATGCACAAATAAGAGAAATGGAAGCAGAAATGGACAAATTGATAAAGTAAAAGGAACAAAATGTGCATATGGCCATGATCCCAATGGTGGTAGTCCCTCTGACAAGAATCAAATGAATAGAAGGATTCCATCAACAAAGATTCCATCAACAATTCCATCAACAATCCTAGTACAAGTCTCAGATGCGTTTGACAAACTTTTAAAATCCATGGAAGATATGTCCATACAAGGGGAAGAGATCATAAAACTACAAGAACAAGTAAATAAATATCAAGAGTTGAAATCGATGTTCCAGACCAGTCACCAGGAAGAGATGCATAAGTCTCAAAGGATTAGTCAACAGTTACAACAATTAGGGAAAGAGACTGCCATGGAAAATACCTTAGCCCAAGCTAAGGAAAACATTTGGATAGATATCAACAAATTGATGTCAGAAATATGGCCATCTATACATATCATTTTTGAACAACATGAGTTAGTATAGAAATCTAGGGGAGAAATTGAAATCATCAAAGAATAATTAGGATAAAGACCCACAGAAGCCAGTGAACTTATCAGATTTCTAAACTCCAAAAACAAACAGGAGTTAGAATAATTAGAGATTGAGGATAGGACAAAAACCATCCTTGAGATCAAGAAGGTTTTGACCAAGAAAGGATTAATGTTGCAGCTGGAAGAAAAAGATCAAGTGATGGACATATGTGTGCATAGGTTCTTCAGTAAGTTTGAGGTGCTATATAAGAAAGGGCTTCCTGGATTGTTAGTACTGAATGACAAATTGATCACTCTACCTAATTATAAACATAAACTGAGCATAGCATCAAAGGACAATTCAAAGTTTGCAGGGATACCATGAAGCATTAATGGTAAATCATTCCTGGATACACTCCAGTTAGACTTGAGTATTCATCATGAGATTAAGCATATCTTCATCACTAAGCCTTCCTTTATCAAGTATACATAAATGGATGAAATATATAGGAAAGTACTCAATATTTCCATCCCAGGTAAAAAGAGGTGGGAAGATCTATGCACATTACTTGAGTGAAGTTAGTTTTGGTGTTCTAGTCATCATGGAGCATCATCTAGCCAGAGTCAAAGAGATGAGTCATCAACCACTTGCACCAAATCAACACCAAAGATCCAAGCAAATCTGCAAAATCCCTACATGTTGTATTTAGAGATCTAGTTAGTTAGATATTCCTCCATAAATCCTGATCATTTATGATAGGATCTCATGTAAATAGTTTTATAAATACTTCTCTCTTCAAAGTATTATGGGTTGATTTTTGCACCCAAGAGCTATTGTGTAAGTTTTCAAAGGATCGACCAGTAATAAATGAGGCTTATTCACATGATTCTTGTGTCAGATCGTTGGTGATGTGTTTTCTCTCTCTGTCAAATGTTTTTCCATTCTCTGTAATTGTTTCATGTGTTTTCAATTCTAATCATTAAAAGAAAGTTAAAAGAACATAATTTATTTCATTATACTCTGTCTCTAGTTTTTTAATGATCTTCATGTTGTTCATTAGAAACTAAGTAAAGGAATTCTTAACTGCTCTTCTACTTAGTGTAATTTCCCCTCTTTTTCCTCTTATTCATTTCATTTAATTTAAATGTATACAACAATCTTACTACCCTACCCTACGGAGAAAACCTTATAAAATATGAAATTGATCCTTATCTTTAAGTACATACCCCATAGCCCAATGGAAATTTAAGCATTCTTTTAGCCATCTATTTAAAACAAACAAACAAAACTCAAACTGTCATAACTAGCCTAACATTTTTAAACTCAAACAAATCTAAATCCTATAGAGAGATCCCTCTCTAAAGATAGAGAGGATAGATCCCAAATTCCAAAGTGGTTTGGTAGTTACCTTTGTCTTTTCTTCTACAACCTATGGAAATTACAGAGTGCTAACAAACTTCACTCCTAAGAATGCCTCCTTTGGATTCTTGTCCCCCAATATCCCATGAGGAATCCTATTTTTCACATATACTACCATGTTGTTGGACAACTGAGAGGGGGGGTGAATCAGTTGTCACTATGCTTAAACAATTATATCCATTTTAAAACTCATTACAGAATTCTCAATGATTATCAGAATAAATAAGTAGTAGAGTATTCAACATCAATCACACACATGTATAATACAGAGACAGATATTCCCAAGGAAACCCATAAAGGGTGAAAACCTCTTCTTCTTTATATGATAATTATTTTCTGTACATTATCATTCTTATGAGAACCAACTCATAATGAGGCTACCACCTCTATTTTGCAAGCTGCTACTTGCTAAGAGCACCAACTCTTTGATTTCTCTAGCACCCACTAGAAGGAAGTACCAACTCCCTGAATGTTCCAACACCAACTGGATGGAAGCACCAACTTCCAATCATATAGGCACTGACCTGTATATCAGAGAACCAATGTTCTCCCTTGCACCACCCTGCCACCCTAGTTTTATGGTTGCAACAAGATGGAATCTATAACTCCCTGCGTTCAAGCACCTACTTGAAAAACTAAGGACAACAGTCCTCCCTAGCACCTCCCAACCACCCTGAAATATAAAACTTTGATTTATGTGAATTTATTGCAATGATTCAATAGTTTTCATTGTCTTACCAGGATTATCATTGTTCTGCTATGCTTCTCTGCTCTACCTGCATCAGTGTCTTCCTACTTGCATCCTCTTCACTTTCTGATCTTCTCCTCTGTCTCAACATGCACACCTCAACTTTCTCTTCTTCTCACAGATATTCATCTATGTTCTTTTCTTCTTCTGTACTTCAGCTCCTGCACATCATGATTCTACACACATGCATCACTCACAACAACAACAACAACATCAAGATCTCTTCTCTGTTCTACTTTTTTATAGTCTCTTTGCACCTTGTGCATGATGCATGCACTATCTCACTGCATACACTTCACTGCGTTCATCATCACTGGCCCTTCTCCTAAGATCCTTTGTCTTTGCTGACTGTAACAGTCTTCGACCCACTTCCATCTGTCAGTCGACTCTATGATGAGTCTACACTCCATTGGTAGTTGCCTCAAGACTCTTCGTCTTCTCTGTCGATCACCTTGAAGACTCTTCAAATTCTCTGGCAGATGCAATCACTTCCTTCTAGCAGTTAATGAGAGAATCTCCACGCGTTCATGCATTTCTCACCTTATATCTTCATGAGGAAAACTTTACAGTGGGCATTTATCCTTTCTAGCTAATCCATTTCCTTTCACATGTGGCCTTAGGTGATAACCAAACACCTATTCAGAAAGCATTTCGCAATCCGGGATATACAACTGGGAGTTGCCTCGCTCCAATCGTGAAAACTCTGAAATGGAGCCTAGTTTTGCTAACTCCTTCCCCTTACTTCCGCTGATAGGACTGCTGGCTGTGACAACAACCCCATTCGAAAGTGCATTTCATGATTTCAAACTTTGGGGATTCTCCCGTGAGTCCCTTGACTCCTCCAACTCCCGGTACTTGAAATGGATCCTAGCTATGCTAGCTCCTTCCACTCATGCGACCACTGATGGTGATCACAACCTAATTCAAAAATGTATTTCACAATTTCCTGTTTTTGGGATTCTCCTGTGAGTCTCCTTGACTCCTTCCTTTGGAATTCCCGATATCCGAAATGGAACCTAGAATCTTGCATGCTCCTACCTTAGCATGACCACCAGTGGTGACCACAGCCTAATTCAAAAATGAATTTCACAATTTCGCGTTTCGGGGATTCTGTGATGAGTCGTCTCGACTCTCCATGTTGCAAACTTTGAAACGAAGCTTGGATGCACTATCTCTTCTCTCCAACTCTCGACGATGTGACCATGAGATATGACCACTCGCTAATCATTTGAGCGCTTCACTCTTTGGATCAACGGTCCATGATCCATGGTGATGCTAAAAATCCTGAAACTAAAAATCGGGACTTTGGGGGAGTGTTGATGCTAAAAATCCTTAAACTAAACTCCCGGAGTGACACCACTCTTTCATCACTCGATGATGGGTCATGAGTTGAGTGGATTCCATGTGTCACTTCTTGTATCGACAGTCCAGATTTGTCCTCGATCCAACGACTGAGATTATATCGTCATTTCACGTTTCACGAGTTTGAGAGGTTAGGGCACCTCCTTCCTTTGACCTTTCAGTCAGTGAAATGTTGATCTTTAGCCACGTGTCCTTCTTGGATCGATGGTCCAGATTTGTCCTCAATCCAATGGCTGAGATTATATCATCATTTTTCATTTCACGAGTTGGAAGGATATAGCACCTCGTGCCTTTGACCTTTTAGTCAGCGAAATGCCAATCACTCGCCATGTGTCCTTTGGCTTCAACGACCAAGATCACTTCGTGATCTCGCATATCACGAGTTCGAGGGGTTAGAGAACCTCCTTCCTTTGACTTTCCAGTCAGCAAAATGATGATCTGTGACCATGTGTCCTGCCCGAAGATGGATGATCCTCCTACTTTCAGGATTTTGTAAGCCCGCTTCTCCTTGCATTTTAAAGAACGTCCAGTTTCTCCTGGATACAACGACGGTTGGACCCCGTGCTCAGATCTAACGCCTGAGGTCTGTCCTCCATCTGTGCACTCCTCTTATCTGGACTTACGATGTCTTCCGAGCCTATTTTCCATCACTGTTCTTACCATCACTGTTCTTGACATCGATGAAAATATCACTCCCAAATGTAAACCTGCCAACAATCTCCCCCTTTGGCATTGATGGAAACCTCGAACAACTGTGCTAATCTGTTTGGACCTCCATCTATAGCATCCGGTCTAGACCACTCCACTCCTTTTCTCCCCCTTTTACATCAATGTCAAAGAAAACATGCTCCCCCTGAGCTGTTGCAGTACTTCGTCGAAGGTATCAGATATGCAACCAACACATACTCCCCCTAATAGGATGGACTCTCTTAGGTGTGAGACGGGATGATACCCAACTTCTGACGAAGATATTCAAATGGTGTCTTTGCTAGGGGTTTAGTAAATATGTCTGCAATTTTTTCTGTGGTTGGAATGTAATGAACTTGAACAATCTGATTGGTGACCTACTCTCTCAGAAAATGGTATTTTATGGGAATATGATTGGTCTTGGAGTGGAATATAGGATTCTTTGACACACTTATGGCACTAGTTTTATCACAATGAATTGGGATCGATGTAGTATATTTTACCTCTAAGTCTACAAGTGTCTGAATCATCCATAATACCTGAGTGCAACAAGTAGGAACAACAATGTACTCTGCCTCTGTAGTTGATAAATAAATGGAACCTTGCTTTTTACTCAACCACGCTACTAGAGAATCTCCTAAGAAGAACACACCTCCACTCATTCTTTTCCTTTCATCCATGCAGTTAGCCCAATCAACATCTGATTAGACTGATAATTGAAAATTCTGATTCTTAGGATACCATAGGCCATAGTTCATTGTTTCTTTCAAATATCTAAATATTCTTTTGACAGCCAGTAAATGACTCTGTTTGGGTGCTGCCTGATACCTTCCTACTATTCCAACAACATGCATTATTTCTGGACAAAATGATCTGATATACAATAGGCTGCCTATCATTGACCTATATGAACTTTGATCAACATCAGGTGAGTCATCATCCTTGCTTAATTTGCATCTAGTAACCATAGATGTGCTCACAGGTCTAGAATCTTCCATTTGAAACCTTTTCAACATTTCTCTTAGATATTTTTCTTGAGAAAGAAACATTCCTTCAAACTTTCGAGTAATTTTCATACCAATAAAAAATGACAGTTCCCCTATCATAGACATTTCAAACTCAGACTCCATGGCAGAAGCAAACCATTGTACCAATGAATCATTATTACATCCGAAGATGATGTCATCTACATAGACAAACACGATGAGCAAGTCATTACCCTCTGTTTTGATATACAGAGTTCTGTCAATTGTTCCTCTCTTGAACCCTTTGTCTTGGAGATACTTATCCAGTCTGTAATACCAGTCATGAGGATCTTGTTTTAACCCATAAAAGGCTTTCTTCAGCTTTCATACTAGGTCAGGATTATCTATGAGTTCGAAACCCTTTGGTTATTCCATATAAACTTCTTCTTTTAAATCTCCATTTAGAATTGCTGACTTGACATCCATTTGATAGACTTTAAACCTTTTATGACAAGCATAGGCAAGAAATATTCTGATCGCTTCTAGTCCTGCTACTAGCACAAATGTTTCATCAAAATCCAGTCCTTCTGTTTGAACATAGCCCTTATAGACCAATCTTGCTTTGTTCCTGACAACTTGTCCCTTCTCATTCATTTTGTTCTTAAAGATCCATTTGGAACCAATGATATTTTTATCTTCAGGTCTAGGAACCATCTCCCACGTTTTGTTTTTCTCAATCTGATCAAGTTCATCATTCATGGCTTTAACCCAATGGTCATCTTTTCTAGATTCATTAAAATTCCCGGGTTCCAGCATGGATATGAAGGGTATATGTGATTGTTCGATGTTTTTGATTATCTTTCTCTTGGTTTGTACACCTTTTTCTTTTTCACCAATTATTTGACTTACAGGATGATTCTTTTGAGTGATTCTGGAGGAGGAATTTGATGCTATTTGCTGATTTGAGCCTGTCTGAATATTTGCATCTTCATCTGGCTTAGATTCTTCTTGTTCTGATTCTTGGACCTGTTTAGCTTCAACTTCATCTATATACTTTGTTGTTGATTCAATATTGTTCACCTCTCTTACTGGGATTCCTTCATCAATTTTTATGTCAATACAATCAACCAATCTATGCAACCTCTTATTATAGCATATGTATCCTTTATTGTTTGTAGCATACCCTAAGAAGATGCCTTCATCAGCCCTATCATCATACTTTCCAAGGTTCTCATCATTATTCTTTATGTAACACTTACTCCCAAAGACTTTGATGTGTTTGATTGAAGCAGGTCTCCCATACCACAGTTCATAAGGTGTCTTGTCAGTGTGTGGTCTGAGGTGGGCTTTGTTAAGAACATGGAATGTTGTGTGTATTGCTTCTACCCAGTAGGTTTGACAAATTTTATTCTCATTCATCATTGACTTGGCCATTTGCTGCACTGCTCTGTTTTGCCTCTCAACTACTCCATTTTGTTGTGGAGTTCTTGGGATTGTGTATTCTCTCTTGATCCCATGTTTATCACAGAATTCCTTGAACTCACTTGACATAAATTTTCCTCCTCTATCTGATCTTACTGCCTTTAACCTCTTTCCTATTTGATTCTCAGTTAAAGCCTTAAATATTTTAAATTTATCCAATGCTTCATCTTTTTCCTTGAGAAAGGCAACCCAAGTAAGTCTGGAGTAATCATCAATGATCAACATGAAGTAGTTTTCTTTCCCTGTGACTTCCTGTCTTGATGGTCCACATAAATCCATATGAACTAGTTGGAGTGGTTTCTCTATTGAAGTAGAGCTCTTGGATTTAAACTATGTCCTGGTTAGCTTTCCTACTTGGCAGGGTTTACACATAGAATCTTGTGGCTTTGATATTCTCGAAAGATCTTTTATTGCCTCAATATTTTTGAGCTTGATTAAGTGGTCAAATTTTAGATGTCCAAGTCTCCTATGCCATAACCAACTATCATCATGTTTGATTAGATGACACTCTTCTCTATCTTCTTTCAGCACATATACATTATTTTTTTTCCTTATGCCTTTAGCCACCACTTTTCCTGAGTTTACAGACTTTATCTTGCATTCCTTGGAAGTGAACACCACTTCACATCCTCTGTCACACATTTGACTTACACTGAGCAGATTATGTTTCAGCCCATCTACAAGCAGAACATTCTAGGATTTTCCTTTGCCATTACTTGGACTCACCATCCCTTTACCCTTGATTTTACCTGGAACATCATTTCCAAAGGTTACGTTTCCTCATTTTCTTTCACTTAGAGATAGAAACTTACCTTTGTCTCCCATCATATGTTTGGAGCAACCACTGTCAATATACCAGGGGTTATGTTGTCTTTGGGCTGACAACACTAGTCCACACTTGTCATTTTATTTCATCTTCCAAACCTTGACATTTTCAGCAGAGGGGTTCAAATCTAGCTCGTAGTTCCTTAAGCGACAGTCTGCAGCTTTATGTCCAAAATTATGGTAGGTGTAACATTCTGGTTCATTGAATAAAGTATCATAATGATTGTTATGCTTAACCTGTGTCATTTTTCTAGCCATCACATTATTTGCAGTCTATGATTGTTTTTTACTTGGCTGTCTCATTCTTTGTTGCGACAGATATCTATTCCTTGAATATTTTGATTGCTCATATTTAAATCTTAAAGAACAATTTATAGCTTTGTGACCAAAGTTAGAACATAAATAACAATATCCATAGAAAAATCCTTTGTACCTAGAAAATGGATGTCTTCTTTGAGAAGGTCGATTTCTTCCATGTTGATGATTTCTTTGAACAAAGAGTACATTGTTTCTCTGATCTATTATTTCAGTTTTGGTACCTCTTTCGTTACTCCTCCTGGGCAACTGATTATCTTTTTTTTTTTTCTACAGGTTTTTTGTTGTCACTGGTGGTAGATTTGACAAACTTGATGGGTTCTTTGTTGCTTGGCTGATCGGTACTTGATCCCTCTTCATAACCCAAACCTATTTTCAGCTTTGGGTTTCTTTGCTTATTCAAAATGGTGGCCAATTCTTCTGAGGCTTTGATACTTGACAGATTCTGATGATACAAGGCTTTAAACTTCTCCAACTCTTTCCTAGTTTTCACTACTTCCTTTTCCAGAGCTTCACATCTTGCCTTCTTTTCTAATAAACGTTGTTTTAGAATGTCTTTGATTTTATTTGCCTCTTCTAATTCCACTTTTAGTAGGACAAATTCTTCATCAGGTTCTTTACTGCCTTTCTTGAATTGTATCAACAATCGTTTTTGTTTTCTCTTCTTAATTCCGAGTCTGTCAATCTCTTCCAGTGCACTGATCAATTCTCCTTCCATATCAACCACAACTTCTTCTTCACTAGCATCACTTCCTGTGATTTTATTATCATAATCCTCTTTGGCCATAAGCATGAAGTCATTTAGTTTATCTTCAATAGAGGAGTCATTGTCTTCATAATTGTTTACACAAAGCATTATCTTCTTAAAATTATTCTCTTTAAAGAAATTTTTGTGTTTGTGCTTCTCCTCATCATCATATATTTGATCCTTTCTTTTTTGAGGACATTTATTTGCAAAATGACATATCTTACCACAGTTGAAACATTTGAAAGGCAATTTACCTTTGTATTTTCCTCATCCCTTCTTCAGTCTTATCACAAATTTTGCTTCAATTTCATCAAGCTTAGAATCCTCATTCTTGTTTTCTTTAAATGATGCTTCTTTGGAGGTGGGTTTATTTGAACTATTCTCATTTCATATGCAGTCAACATTCCTAGAAGTTGATCAAATGCCAAGGCTTTTATATCATTAAGTTATTCTATAGCAGAGACCTTCGGGTTGAACCTATCTGGTAGAGATCTCAAAATTTTCTGAACTAAAGAGGGTTCCTCAATTTTTTCACCAAGTGCTTTCATTGCATTTACCAATTCTTCAACTCTCATACTTTCCAATAGTTTAATGCTCTTTCATATTGAACTATTCAAACTGTACTCTGTAGGTTTGAAGCTTGGCATCCTTTACCTTTTCATTACCTTTATAACTGCTAATGATTTTGTACCACATTTCTTTTTTCTAAATGCATAACTTTTACGAATTCTTCTTTTGCAAGCCCACTCAGGATAACATTCATAGCCTTAGCGTTGAATATGAATTCTAGCTTGTCATCCTTATTAGCTAGTATAACTGGCTTTACATAACCAATCTCTACCACATCCCAGACATCTGCACCTAAAGCCATTATGTAGATTCTCATTCTAACTTTCTAGAAGGCAAAGTTTGTTCCATTGAACGTAGGGGCCTTATTGGTTGAAGTTCCTTCATGGATTGACATGTTTAAGCTCTAGGATCTACCCTTAGATAAAATGGGACCGCTCTGATACCAATTTTGGACAACTGAGAGGGGGGGTGAATCAGTTGTCACTATGCTTAAACAATTATATCCATTTTTAAATTCATTTCATAACTCTCAATGATGATCACAATAAATAAGCAATAGAATATTCAACATCAATCACGCACATGTATAATACAGAGACAGATATTCCTGAGGAAACCCATAAAGGGTGAAAACCTCTTCTTCTTTATATGATAATTATTTTCTGTACATTATCATTCTTATGAGCACTAACTCATAATGAGGCTACCACCTCTATTTTGTAAGCTGCTACTTGCTGATAGCACCAACTCTCTGTTTTCTCTAGCACCCACTAGAAGGAAGTACCAACTCCCTAAATGTTCCAACACCAACTGGATGGAAGCACCAACTTCCAGTTATACATGCACCGACTTGTATATCAGAGAGCCAATGTTCTCCCTTGCACCACCTTGCCACCATGGTTTCTCTGGCTGCAACCAGATGGAAGATATACCTCCCTGCATTCAAGCACCTACTTGAAATTCCGAGGACAACAATCTTCCCTACCACCTCCCAACCACCTTGAAATACAAAAAATTTCTTTCTGTGAATTTATTACAGTGATTCAATAGTTTTCATTGGCTTACCAGGCTTATCACTATTCTGCTATGCTGCTCTGCTCTGCCTACATCAGTGTCTTCCTACTTGCATCCTCTTTAGCTTTCTGATCTTCTCCTCTGTCTCAACATGCACACCTCGAATTTATATTCTTCTCACAGATATGCATCTCTGTTCTTTTCTTCTTCTGTGCTTCAGCTCCTGCACATCATGCTTCTACACACATGCATCACTCACAACAACAACAAGATCTCTTCTCTGTTCTGCATTTTTATAGTCTCTGTGCACCTTGTGCATGCTGCATGCGCTATCCCACTGCATACACTTCACTGCGTTCATCATCATTGGCCCTTCTCCTGAGATCCTTTGGATTTGTTGACTGTAACAGTATTCGACCCACTTCCATCTGTCAATCGACTCTATGATGAGTCTACACTCATTTGGCAGTTGCCTCGAGACTCTTCATCTTCTCTATCGATCACCCTGAAGACTCTTCAAATTCTCTGGCAGATGCAATCACTTCCTTTTGGAAGTTACTGAGAGAATCTCCGCGCATTCATGCATTTATTGCCTTCTATCTTCCTGAGGAAAAATTTAAAGTGGGTGTTTATCCTTTCTGGCTAATCCCTTTCCTTTCACATGTGGCCTCAGGCGATAACCAAACGTCTATTCAGAAAGCGTTTCATGATTTCACGATTTGGGATATATAGCTACGAGTTGCCTCACTCCACTCATGAAAACTTCGAAATGGAGCCTAGATTTGCTAGCTCCTTCCCCTCACTTCCGCTAATAGGACTGTTGGCTGTGACCACAACCCCATTCGAAAGTGCATTTCACAATTTCTCATTTCGGGGATTATCCCATGAGTCCCTTGACTCCTCCAACTCCCGGTACCTGAAATGAAGCCTAGCTATGCTAGCTCCTTCCACTCACGCGACCATCGGCGGTGACCACAGCCTAATTCGAAAATGCATTTCACAATTTCATGTTTCGGGGATTCTCCTGCGAGTCTCCTTGAATCCTTCCTTTGGAATTCCCAATATTTGAAATGGAGCCTAGAATCTTGCACACTCCTACCTTCACATGACCACCGGCGATGACCACATCCTAATTCAAAAATTCATTTCGCAGTTTCATGTTTCAGTGATTCTGTGATGAGTCATATCGACTCTCCATGTTGCGAACTCCGAAACGGAGCTTGGATGCACTAGCTCTGCTCTCCAACTCTCGATGATATGTCCACGAGATATGACCACTCGCTAATCATTTGAGCGCTTTGCTCTCCGGATCAACGGTCCACAATCCGTGGTGATCGGACGACTATCCTTCTCCCTACAACTTCAAATTTCAGGACTTTGGGGGAGTGTTGATTCTAAGACTCCCGAAACTAAACTCCCAGAGTGACATCACTGTTGCGTCACTCGATGACGTGTCATGAGTCGAGTGGCTGCCACGTGTCACTTCTTGGATCGACGGTCCATATTTGTCCTCGTTCCAACGGCTGCGATTATATTGTCATTTCATGTTTCGCGAGTTTGAGAGGTTAGGGCACCTCCTTCCTTTGACCTTTCAGTCAATGAAATGTTGATCTTTAGCCACGTGTCCTTCTTGGATCGACGATCCAGATTTTTCCTCGATCCAACAATTGAGATTATATCGTCATTTCACGTTTCGCGAGTTGGAAGGATAGAGCACCTCATGCCTTTGACCTTTCAGTCAGCGAAATGTCAATCGATCGCCATGTGTCCTCTGGCTTCAACGACAAGGATCATTTCATGATCTCACATATCTCGAGTTTGAGGGGTTAGAGAACCTCCTTCCTTTGACTTTCCAGTTAGTGAAATGCTGATCTGTGACCATGTGTCCTGCCCGAAGATGGATGGTCCTCCTTCTTTTTGGATTTTGTAAGCTTGCTTCTCCTTGCACTTTAAAGAACATGCAGGTTCTCCTGGATCCAACGACGATCGGACCCCACACTCAGATCTAACGCCCAAGATCTATCCTCCATTTGTGCGCTCCTCCTTTCTGGACTTACGATGTCTTCCGAGCCTTTTTTCCATTGCTGTTCTTGCCATCAATGACAATCTCACTCCCAACTGTAAACCTGTGAACACATGTTACATGCTTCTGCCCAAAGAAACAAAGACAAATCCTGGTCATGTATCATATCCCTGACAGAACCGATGATGGACCGATTATTTCTCTCTGCAACCCCATTATGTTGAGGGTTGTAGGAGTCTGTCAACTCCCCCTTTATCCTTTAATCCTTGAAAAAATACATGAAGTCATTGGATGTGTACTCTCCCCCATTTTTCGACCCCAATATCTTGATTTTATTTCCTTACTAGTTCTCCACCCAAGCCTTGAATTCCTGAAACCGACTGAAGACCTCATCCTTGGTATTCATAAGTAATATCCATGTTTTCCTGGAAAAATCATTAATGAATGTTACATACTATGATGATCCCTGCACTAATGCTATTGACATCGACCCACTCACATATGAATGTATAAGATCCAATATCACGTTGGACCTACTCTCTATGCTTGGAAAAGCAGCCTTGGCATTCTTTCCAAGTGCACACCATCTGCACATTCCCTCTTGCTCAACACCGAACTCTAGAAGACCTGTAATAATCTCCCTCATAATCGAAAATTCCCTGTACTGTAGGTGTCCCAACCTATTGTTCCATAGTTCACATAGGTTATCACTGTCATGTACCAAACCCTGAATATGATTTCCTGTAAACTTGTATAAGTTATCCTCTCTAACCCCAATGACCACTATTGTGTCCGAGATATATTTCTCTGGATGTATGAGTACCTTCCCTCTCTGAAAAGTAACGAAAAAACCCCTGTCCTCCATAATTGAGAATAAGAGAAATTTCTTCTTTAGTCTCGATACATAAAGCACATCCTAGGCATCAAACGAACCTCCTGACTATCATTAGAATAATACTATTCCCTCTCCCTTCACTACATAGTTGGTATCATCACCAAGCTCCATATGGATCCCCGAGTCTTTCTCCATAATACTGCTAAATAAATCCCATTTTTTATGTCATATGAAGAGATGCACCACTGCCCAAGTACCACGCACTCCTTGTAGTTGTGTTGGTAGAAATGTAAGAAACTATCGAGAAATCCTTCCCAAAATTCATTGAAAACTCACCTAGTTGTGTCTCTACTGATGTTTTTGTCTACATATTTCCTCTTCCCTTATTCTTCTCTAGACACCGAGATGTATACTGTCCATTCTTATGACATGGAAAGCACTTGATTTTACTCAATTCCTTCTTCTTCTCGGACTATGATGTTCCTCCATAACTATTACCCTTCTTGTTGGAACCCTTTCCTTTTCTCTTCCATGTCTTACTGACAAGGGCCAATTTCTTATCACTACTTTAGTGCTTGATTCCTTTAAACGCTTCCTGAGTCTCTTCTTGGATAAAATCATCTTAAAGCCTCTTCCAATATGGGAGTTTTTCTTGAGTGTAGATTCCCTTGATAAGTGGTTCCCAACCACGCTAACGAGATCTATGTCATCACATTTCTCCCCTATAACTACAATATGATCATGTACCTAAGTGATCCTCATGAAATAGATGGTAACATTGTTAGATCTAGACATTTGTACAAATCTGTGTTTATTTCTTAAGACCATCTTCCTATTCATGTTATCGCTCTTGAATAATCCTACCGGGGAATAAAACATATCCTTGGAAATATTCTTCTCAGATAAGTGAGGAATTAGATGATCCTTCACTGAATCTAAGATTACCCATTGGGATTTGATCTCTTTCTTTTGGTGAACTGCCAAATCTTGTAGGTTTGTCAGTGGAAGAACTACTTTGTCCACTATCTCCTAAAGGTCATATTCCTTCAAAGCTAAAGTAACTCTTTCTTTCTAAGATAGGAAGTTGGATGCTCCATCCAATCTGTCTTAAACTCCCAGATTTGTTGTTTTCATCCCCTTATATTTGAAGGCCTTCCTTGGAAATAACCTGCTGTTGAAACAACCCCTGTCCTAATCTATATGATCCAGTATGCACATGTCACTATTGAAACCCACACATGTACATGACTTTCTGTAAGAAAATCCATGCATGTATGCACTTGTTTCTACTATAACCCGTGTACAACTTCATATGACTGTTAAAAAAAAAGTTCTACCTTTGTATGATCATTTCCCCGAAATCCAACCCTTGATTTCTTACTGTTGTTTATAGATCTACTGAGATCTCCTTGCCTATATGATAGATATGCTACTAACTATTGTGGATATGAAATCTGGCTTCCTCTCAGAGTGAGTGCTCTGATACCATGTTGAATTTCTAATCCCGGCACCTAGGTATCTTTTTATCTAGTTATTTCCTTGTTGTAAATGAAATTAGTAGCTCACAAAACATAATACACTTGATGGAATAATCATTTCAATTAAATAGTGAAAACAATACTAGAAACATAAATCTCATACACAATACACAAATATATTCTTCCCATCAACTAATCTTATCATTGAAATGACTTCAAATCTTACAAGGGCTCCCTTACCGGGAAAATGACCCAAAGAGAAAATACAAAAAAACTTTAGACAACACCTGCAAACCCTAGCAATTCCTGGTCTATTGTACACACCTGAACTTTGATGCCTTTTGATATATACATACCTTTTCTTGAGCAAACTCATGTATACATTCCTATCTCCATTGAAACCCATGTACACGCGCACAAAGACTATATGACAAAATTTGTATGCCATGAAGTTGCTGCTGCGGCTCCAATATGATATAACTCCTTGCAACTGCTCCTGTTCTCTCTTCTCCTTGACTTGTACCGATCTCTAGATGAAATTCCTTCTCCATCTATCCAATATATCCTTGAGAAAAAATCATTCTCTTCTCTCTATGTCAAAACAACCAACCTTCTTCCTTTACCCTAGTATTTATTTTATAATCTTAAGTTATGACCTAACCCTAATCTCCAAAGTGATTAACGGTTGATATTACTTCTCACCTCACTTGAAATCAATGGATAATATTGAATTCACTAATGCTAATTGTGGAGGAGAGAAATGGATATATCCTCACTCAAGAATTTTTGAATCTCATTAGGCTAGGTGAGTTAGGAAGGATTATCACCCCAAGCTTATAGCTTGTCAAAAATATCGATCAACCCTAAAAAAAAAAGTGCTTGTAGATGAAATTTATAAATAGTTTAATAAGTAAATTAAAGACAATATAAATCTAAAAATTCAATACACAACAAGTCTCAAGAATGAGAAGAAATTAGCAAATGTTTTTTTTGATATCTTTTATGAGTTACAACCAAGTTTCTCTTTACAAAACCTTGCGAGGGTTTGGACCAGAATTAGACTTAGAAGTCTAAGATGTAATTTTAAATCATACATAGACAATTGGCATTTCAAAGAAGAAGAATACGACTGAAAATAAACTGGATCAATCCAAGCTACAAGAGCATCATAGTCTTGACTCTGCAAAATAACATTAATTAACATTGAAACCAGATTCATAACTTCTAATTAAGACTAAACAAATTATCAAGATGAATGAATGACCTTTGGAGCATGTCAAAATTCTATGCTTCCTATTCCTTTCTTTTTCCACCTTTAGAGTAAACTTGCTATCAACAAGATAACTTAGCTACGAAGAAACTCCTAAATGAATGAATGAATAAATATTCTCACTTGAGGCAAGAAAAAACCTTATCATAAGTATCTCTCTCTATTTTCTCATATCCTTCTTTGTCCTTTCTCTCTTCCTTTTATTCTTCAAAAAGTATCTCAAGTGGTTCAACTACCTTTTGTTATAAAGTTAAATAACTTTAGTTAATATATGGAAACTTTATTTATAACAAGGGTAAATAATAATGAATAATAATTAATAGGCAGGGCCCCTATTTGTATTTATTCCTCTTATTTTCAACATTTCCCTTATTTATCCACATTTTACTCAAATATCATGCATATATCATCAAATTATTTATATCAAAGAAACCAATGTAATCAATTCATATCATCAAAACACTTGTATCTCCCAAAACATCATAAAAGGCATGATATCTCCGAAAAAATATTTTCCTCTAATTTCAAAGTGAAAGTGTCATCACATCATGAAATAAAATCAGAAATAATATTTTTTATATAAAGTATCCTTCCTTTGTCTACTTCTTTCTGAAAGTGCAACCCTATGCTTAAGTAAATCAAAATCAACATATTTGATATTTCAGGGTGCATCTCATCAAATGTTATTTTTATTTCATTATTGTCAAGTTTGGTAGGGAGAGACTTGATTATGTAAGAGGAAGTCTCAGATGAATCATAGCTTACAAAAATGGTAGGATGTTTTCCTTTATTTGGTTGAGGTTCAATGGATAATGATTTATAATTTCTAGGAACCTGGACAAAAAGTGCATGAGAAGCTACAAAAACAACAAGATGTATAGGCTGTAAAGGAGGAGGAGGTGGAAATGAGACATTAAACCAATGGACTATACCAGAGAAAGGATTTGCAGGTATGTTTTCCCAACCATCCTTGGATGGGGGCATATGAGGTGGCTTAAGAAATTCAACTATGCTTGGGTGTGGCTGTAGAGGAGGAATAACATGTACTTGAGGTGGCTGGAAAGTGGGGTGGATAACAAGATTAGAATAATTGGTTTGAACCAACTAATTGAATTCATATGAATTAGTATCAAAGTGGATTGAAAACCTCATTCTCTTATCTCTTCCCTTTTTCCCAAATGCATTAGGCATTCTACCTCTTTTTCCTTTGTTTCCCTTGTTATCAAAGGGATTACTTCCATGACTGAAGAAAATCTTCTATAATCCATCAATGACAAAATTAGTATATATATAAAAGTTACAGTATATTAAACATACAATACTATTTTTCTTTCAAATAATTTAACAATGGCTTTGAACTGACCAAGCAATCAAGCATGCCAAGGGAATATGAAAGGGAATAAGGAAAACAAGGAAGAAAATAATAATATGCCCTTTCTCTGTTTGATGTCTCTATCATTCAAATTGTGCATTCTTTATCAAATTCTTCAGTATGACCAGTCACTAATCTCTTTGAACATGAGCACCATATGGAAAGGAAATAACGATAAATGAGTAATGGAAAGGGATTTTTAATTTATGAAAAATGTTAAATATGACAGGAATGTATGATAAAATACAAGTTCATTATCCATTTCAATCAATTCTTTTCATAACTTATATTCTTTTCATCTGAATATGGTTCATATCAACATACCGTTTTTCAACATTCAAATATGCCTGGACATTTCATTTATCCACACAATATCTGCAAGACATATATCTATATCAAAAGAATAAGATGCTCATACATCATCTTGTTGACTTATACAAAACTGTTCTCTTAATAGGTTCACTTTAAAAGTTTATTATAATAAATTATATCAACATGGGGAGTTATTTCCTGAATTTTTTAATGAAATATATTTTGGGATATTCGAGAATAATTTCTGAAAAGTGGTATAAGATGAGAGGATAATTCCCTATTTACATAAAATACAAATAAACTTTAAATCCATACATGAGACCTTCCTTCCCTTTTCCAAACATGCATTGCATTTTTATTTAGCAATTTGATCTTGTACTAACATATTTAACCATCATTTTTTAATGCAGATCCAACTATCCAAAATTATGATTGTTTTGGATTCATTGTAAGATATGAACCAAAATAATCAAATAACCAGAGTATGAACTAGAATAAGTAATTTCTCTCAAGATAAATGCAACTTTTAGGCCATATTAGTTATACCAACCGATATTTCAAAGGGATATCATTTCTAACAAAGGCACATAGTCCATACAATAATGCATCCAAAAGTGGGCACAATACTTTTGAAATAAACCAAATTATAATCACACCACAACCACACATTACGATTCCTTCAAAATACTTCCAATAGAGCACGAGAATGGCTATATCATTTATTTTAAATTAAGCTTGACATGCTTAATCATATACATGATTTGAAACCATATAATTAGGTAGACAAATAATGTAACACTCCTTTAAGAACATAGTTTATAAACCAAGGTTCTAACCCAAGTCTCATACTTATCGACTAAAATCACTACTTGGTTTTGTAAGAGATGAGAGAACAAACAATTTGTATAAAATATTGAACTCAATCCAAAACAATTACCATTTGAAATATTTCCATGAGTTTGAAACCAATATAACTAGGCAATAATATAATGTCCCTAAAAAATATCCAACTCAAATTCAAACTAAAAACCCTATCTTGGAAA
>ML795748.1:248511-318799 GCA_009831015.1 Picea engelmannii
AAGTGGTTCTTTTATTAAAGTGATTTTTTAATTAAGTATAGCTTCTAATATTAAAGTGACTTTATTTCATAAAGTGCACTTATGTTATAAAGTGAAAAATGTACTTTAATATTTTAAAGTGATTTATTTTGGAGGGAATGAATAATGACCCTTGATCTTGTAAAGGAAAGATTAGATCTTGGCCATTAGATCTAGGGTTGGAGAAGGTGGAGGGTCACTTTCAGATTATAAGAGAATGCATTGGGTAGTGTGCAAAGCACATTGAGAAGGAGATTGAGAGATATTTTCGAGTAAGCTTGAGAGAGGGAAGTTAGGGCAACAAAGAGGGCACATTTCCCAAGAGATATTGGGCACAAATCCCAAGGGATTATTTTTGTGTGAGTGATGAGTTATTTTTCTACTATTGGAGGTCGTACTATACGGATCCGTACTGTCCATACAACAAGGAGAAGAGGGAACATAGATCGAGGCACATTTGGCACAATTTTTGAGGCTGTTTTGAGTGTTTTTCTTGCTGTTGGGCCATACAGATCAGACCGTACAACATACTATGGGCACACTTTTCAAGGTGTTGTTTTTTGGGCAAGCCGTACAACAATATGTACTTGGCACATTTTTCGAGGCAATATTTTTGGGGGCTGTTTTAGTGTGTTGTAAGTGGATTTCTCTTGTTGGAAATGATATTTATTGATTTTAATATGTACTTTCCTAAAGCTGAATAATAAATCTCTCTCTCTCTCTCTCATTGGGTTTCTCCACATTGGGGTTTTCCTTGGCATTGCCTACATTTCTGAGTTTTTTTGAGTTGAATGGTTGCTGTTCATTGTGTTTATTTTGCTGCAAAATTTCTTAGAAATGTGTATTTCTTCTTTTGGTATTTTTTGAATGTAGGTTTAGACATTTCAGAGTTCATAGAAGACAATTGTATCTAGGTTTCTAGGTGTATGGAAAAATTATTTACTTGTTGATTTTGTCATTAAATTTCTACAATGGAGGTAAGAAAAGATTTGGTGAAGGAAAGAAATTCAATCATAAGAGAGATATGTCAAAGGTACAATGTTATGGATTCCATGATTATGGCCACTACAAAAAGGATTTCCCTAAACTAGCAAAGAAGAGAAAAGAAAGACACCATGCATCAATTGCCAATGATGAAGAAACTTAAAAGAAAGCCAAGCATGAAGAAACATATTTCTTCTACTACTAAACTCTTACAAGATCCTTTGAAGATGACATGTGGCTAATCGATAGTAAAGCTTCAAGACATATGACTAATGATTGTGAAAATCTCTCAAGCATGAAGGAAAAGGAAAACTCTCATAAAGTGGAACTTGGAGACAATAACTCCTATGTAGTCAAAGGATTGGGAAAAGCTTCTATCAAAATGGAATCATGTAACAATGTTCATCTTAATAATGTTTTATATGTTCCTGTTTTGAAAAATAATTTAGTATCTATTTGTTGCTTGGAAGACAAATGAGATAGAATAACCTTTGTTGATGGAAAATTTCTTGTATGGTCTAAAGATTAAAAAATAGAAGATGTTAGAGTTATTGGGATTCATTAAGGAAGACTGTATAAATTCCTGGGTCAGAATACTCAAGCTCTTGTACACGATGAACTCAATCCTAGTGAGTTACGACATAGAAGGTATCCTCACCTTCATTATAAAAAATTTCCATCTCTAAATCAAATGGTTGTAGGCATACCAAAACTACAATTAGTACACAAAGGAGTTTGTAGAGGATGTGTAGTTGGGAAGAATATTACGAAGCCATTCCCAAGTAGTTAGAATAGATCCAAGGAGATCTTGGATATGATACACTCAGGTGTATGTGGTAATATGCCAGTGAAGTCTCTAGGAGGCTCTCTTTAATATGTGATGTTCATAAATTACTTCTCAAGAAAGACTTAGATGTACTTGATAAAGATGAAAAATGAAGTATTTGACAAGTTCCAAGAATTCAAAGATGAAGTGGAAAACTTGAAAAATAATAATATCAAGACGATAATATCTAATAATGGAGGAGAATACACCTCCAAGGAGCTCATTTCCTTTTGTAAAGCAACTGGTATTAGGAGGGAGCTATTTGTCCCACATAATCCTCAATAGAATGGTGTGGCAGAAAGAAAGAACCATTCCATTGAAGAATCTGTTAAGGCAATGATGAATGACCAAAATCTATCCATGTATCTATGGGGAGAAGCAACTATGACAACTATATACATTCATAATAGGATTCCTCATCATATATTGAAGAACATGACTCCAGAAGAAGCCTTCTCTGGAAAGAATCCAAGTGTGGAACACTTAAGGATATTTGGGTGTCCTGTCTATATCCATGTTCCCAAGGAAAAAAGGAAGAAGTTGGAACCTTCGGGAAAGAAGGAAATATTCGTTGGATATAATGATACATCAAAATCTTACAAAATCTATGTCCCAGGTCAATAGAAGATTGAAATCAGTAGGTACATAACTTTTCATGAGAAGATTTCCTTCAAGAAATCTATAGAAGATCGCATATAATCCAATGATGAAGAAGAATATGAAGACCCCAAGCAAGAAAGTACATGTTCACCAGAACATCCCAATGAAGAACTAGACCAACCACTTGAACCTATAGAACTATTTGTTGTACCCAAGAACAAAAAATTACTAGCATGGCTAGAATCCACCTTACAAGAAGCAAAAATACATAAATCTCTCAGTGGCACCTTTGGGTAAATAAAGAGGCCTGAAAGATTCTCTAGTTATGCAACACTCATGACAAGTCTTATTAATGTATAACCTTCCACCTTTGAAGAAGCAATCAAGAAGAAAGAATGGAAGGAAGCTATGATGGAAGAATATCAATTCACCATGAAAAACGATGTATGGAAAATTGTGCCTAGACCCGAAGGAAAGTTAGTAGTACTTCAAAATGGGTTTAAAAGATAAAACATGCAATAGATGGGAGTGTCGATAAATACAATTCAAGATTTATGGCTAGAGGGTTCTCCCAATAGGAGGGAGAATACTATGATGATACATTTGCTCCAATTTCTAGATATACCTCTATTAGATCCATCATATCTCTTGCAACATCCATGGGTTGGAGTTTACATTAGATGGATGTAAAGACCACTTTTTTCAATGGAGTAATCGAGGAAAAAGTATACATAGAGAAACCTCAAGGTTTTGAGGCACACCCGAGAGAAATACATGTATGCAGATTAAAGAAGGTCTTGTATGGACTCAAGAAAGATCCAAGATCTTGGTATGCACGAATTTCCAGTTACTTGACAAGGCTTGGATTTTACTAGAGATATATTGATCCAGACCTTTATTACAAGGTTGTGAATGATGCAACTATGATCCTACTACTATATGTTGATGATTTGTTTCTTACCGGTGCCTAACCTCTCATCATTCAATGTAAGAAGGATCTAGCCTTTGAATTCAATATGAAGGATCTTGGTCTCATGAATTATTATTTGGGACTAGAAGTATGGCATAAGCATGGTGAAATATTCCTAGGGAAAGGGAAGTATGTTGTAAATATCCTTCAAAGTTTGGGATGATGGATTGCAAATTCATGGAAACTCCCATGGTGACAGATCTGAGGAAGTTGAGAGACTCTGATTCTGATCCAGTAGACTCGTCGCTATACCGAAATTTAATTGGATCATTGATGTATTTGGTGAATACCTGATCAAACATTTTCTTTATTGTGAACACATTGAGCCAGTTCCAGGTGGAACTGACAGGTATTCTATATGTACTAATTCCCTTAATTAAATTTTTAACTCGGGGTAAGTAAACTTAGAGTTGTAGCACTATATGAGCCAAGGAAGAAACGCTAATGGAAGTATTATCTAACTAAGGGGATGGTATACCTAAGGATCAACACTCTATCAATCTACTTTCTAAAGAGATGACTCTTTTTCAATTTTCATCAATTAACAAATTCTATTAATGAGCTTTAAGTAATTCTAGGATTATGAACTATTTACCCTAAGAAACTTCAAACAATGAATTGATGGATTATTTCTAAATGAGCAAATAGCAACCTATTTTAAGCTAGTTAATCTATTCAATCTTTTTAAGTAAGCAACGACAAGTAAGTTATTTCTGAGTTATTTGATCTATATATCTTTGAGAAAATAAGCAAGTAAACAACTACCCTATCAAGACTATTTTGACAAGTGAACTCTATTATTAAAAAGAACTCATAACTATTTCTATTTCATGAAGAATAAGTTTTAATCTACTTAATCAAAAGTAAAAGTATTATGACTGTGTTCAAATTCTAATTGATAAAAACTATTTTTAACTTGCAATAACATGAAATAAAGTATTCAAAGATGATGATTATGTCTTTGGTGTTGAATAACATAACGATGACATGTGACTATTAGTGATAGTTCAATAGGAATTTATTCAATGCTGACTTCTATAGAGAAATGGAAAGTGCGAGTAAGGCAATCTAAATAAATATTTTCCATCATAAAAGCAACACTAAGTATTTTGGAAATCCATGTGAACTCTAAACTTCATATATCAATCATCAATGATTAAAACCACTTTTATTTAAATTCACTACTTCAAGCAAATCTATAAACTCATGAACTCATGATTAAAAATCCTAATTCAAATTCACTCTATACAAACTTCTAATTCTTGATCATTATCAACTAGAAATTACAATTCAAATCCATAACTGATATTTCATGATCTAAACTGAGCTAATTCTATCATTAAAAATCATATTTCAAAATTAAAAATGCTTCTAGAAATCATAATCCAAAATCTATTTCTATCCTATCATACTAAGGAAAAATCAATAAACAAAATAGATCTACGAAGACTAATTGAAATGGTAATTAAATCTATCTCAATTAAAACTATAAAAACTTGAAACAATTAATCTATCAAAGCTTGCAAACAATCTTAAACTAATACTCTGTCTAAGTTAATGCTCCGTTTCAGTTACCAAAACCAAAGTAACTAATTAAGACTTCATCACAACTATCTAAATTAGTATCCCGTAGGACAATTCATAGCTAAGAAGGAAAATACACAATATTATAATTAACCAACTCCTACAAGCAATCTTCATTTAAGGAAAACCAAATTAGAATAACGAATTATAATTGACATATGCACAATAATTAAAACTAAGAAACACATGAAGTAAAGAAACAATTACAAATTCTAACTAAGCAACAAGATGAACACACAATATCCACTGATATACACAGTCACCCAGACCACTGGTGGCCCCCTAGCAGGTTGTGGCTACACTCCAACAAGAAAACATAGGCTTAACTCAACGCAATTTTGTCATTAAACATAGAAACGAAGTCTGGAACAAAGTTACAGAGAATGTCTGTATTACAAAATAAAATTCTTCTAAAAAAATATGTCTTTAGTCGTGCCACTGATAGTGGTATTTATAGATAGTTTACAGCTTGAGCGGTCGACCACTGGAAGGGTTGACCTCCTCTAAAAACAACAAACTCATTAAATGAGATTCTAACAACAACATCTTCTAGAAATTTCATGAGCCACTCAACGATAATTGAAACTACCCAATCTAAGCTATGTCAAGCTCTGTAGCTGGAGGCCATGAGGGGGCACAAAACCCAGATCATCGATTCATCCACCACAGGCTGCCAATGTACCAGCCACCAGCTCCAATGCGCTTCGAGTGGCATATCACGTGCTAGATGGAGTGTCAGATCGCGTGCCAGATCAAGTGCTGAACATAGTGCCGAACGAGGTACCTGATGGAGGGTCATAATGCGTTTTTTCCCTGTTGCACACAAACCATGCATTAGATCTTTATAAATATTGAACTGAACTGAATTGACCTCAAAACCATTACAAAAACACCAATTATACATACCTGATGCGAATCCATGATGAATTGATATAAAAATCTTTGACAATCCTTCAAAATGGCTAATATGAAGCATATCATATGTAATATCGATGCAAAAAGGATTTGATCATCGCAATAAAATAGTCAAAACATGAACCCAACATTACCCCCCATGCCTAAGGATTTGCAGGTCTCTCTGCAAACAAAATTGAATTACCCAACATAACTAGACTCGTGAAGGAGGGGGTGGATTGGATTTAGAAGATTATCCCTCTTGTCCTGGAGATTTTGTCTTGGGCCTTTTATGCTGTTTCAATTTTTTTCAGAGGCTGCGATTGGTGGCAGTCATTTGATGAACCAATCGTTGGACAAAATTCACTTTTGCTTGCAATACTGCATTGTCATGATGTAGATGCCTATCCATAGTTTTTCTCTCTTCCAACTATTGAAGCAACTGAGCATTTTCTTGTTGTAATTTCTCAATAAATGGGGTATTATTAGATGCTTCAAAAGAAGAGGGATTATATCCCTTGATGGATGTAGAAGGCATATCAACTTTAGAAGCTGATGTAGGAATTTGGGAGGTAGGAGTAACAAAGTGCTTGTGAGAGGGGATGCGTTCAAAGTTTACTTCTTTATCAGGCTCAAACTCTTCTTCAGAAACTTCTCTGAGTATTTTATGGGGTATTTAATGATCATAAGACACTTGGATAGGATACGAAGTGCTTGGAGGGTTTACATTAGGTTTTCCACTTGCACTTCGGGTACTTCTTTGAAAATATTCCCCTTTGAGCCGATTGGATCCTCTTCTATTCGTAGGGACTGAAGGAAAATCTTGCTGAAATGCATATTGTAACTTCCTAGGTTGAGGATCAATAGGTTTTGAGGGCAATGGAGAACTATTAGCAGGATTTTTGGTTTTCTTGCTCGATGAGGCTGCAGGGGAATCAACAATTTTCTTGGCCTTTTGTTAAGATTGAGAGATAGTTTGAGTTGGAGGGTTTGGAATCTTTGGAGAATGAGGCTTAGATGGAGTAATCGTCCCTAAATCAATTGATCTCTTGCTGGTCTTGACTGTGAGATGGGGGTTTGAGAATTGATAGAGGAATTCATCCCATGTCTTGCCCTGTTTTGTCAACTTAGTTATGACAAGAAATTCAATGAGGCCATGGTGGAATAGACTATTATGAGGATTGGCCACATTTTTACGCACTTGGGAAGAAATTTTCTCAATACTTTTCAAGAAGTAGAAAGGAAAATTCAGGGGCTTATTAAATTGGAAATGCGCTAACAGACAAAAATGGCAAGCTTTGAAGACAAAGTACCTACCTTCAAAAGTGATAAGCCTGGTAATGACGATCAGGGGATTAATCAAATAATACTTGATCCATTCTTTGGAGTACCCTTTAGCTCCAGAAAATTTTTTAAATTCAGGCTTGAATACTCTGTTGTAGCTTGGGCATGGCAATTGATGGTGTTTGAAGCATCGATATCCAACCCGTGGAAATTCCGTGGCTGAGGAAATTGACTCCTTAGAGACCAAGAAGGCCAGAGACCCTACGTGTGCTAGCCTACCATCGAACCTGAGAGAGAATTGCAGTGAGATGCCATTTTCATGGCCCTACAGACAGATCAATAATGGTCCCCACCCGACGCAGATGAAAATCTCTCTACACTCTGCGAATTCGAGAATGGCCAGAAGCTTGACATAGGAGGAAGGTTCATAACATTTAGACATGGTTACAACGTGGAGGATGAACATAGAAATGGAATTGGGCAGAGGGTGAGAATGACACATCAAGGAGGGGATGAGTGGAATGGAAATTAGGGCTAAACACCCAATTTTTAATGCAATTAAGGTGGAAAATGGTTGAATTCGTGAGCAAATTCATCACACACGATTTCCACGTGTGACTATGATTGCACAACATTTGAATTTTGAATGGTGTAATTTGGAGGCAATTGAAATAATGTGTGAATTAGATCAATTTACAATTCTTCGACTTGGACATTTGATCATAAAAATGCATTAAAAGTTTTTAATTTATGTATCAATGTGAATTTTAATGACATACCATTCAATTCATCTCAACTTACCAGTGAACAGGTTTATCAATTTGAACAATCCTTTTTTGTTTTTGCCTATAATTGTGGTCATTTATAGTATATGCATACCTCATCCGATCCTTCATATGGCGCTTGTTATCCCTTGGTCATGTATTAAGGAAGAAAGAAAATATTAAAGAAGAAAAAAGACAAAGTATGAAGTGCATGGAAGGCACACAAATCGATGAAGGGTCGAAGTGGTTAAAGAAGCATAAAAGAAGAAACAAAGTAAAGGAAAGCAAGCTGTTGAAAGAGAAGATCAAGGAAGAAAAATCACTAAATAAGATGGATCGTGGAAAAGTCATCAAGTGAAGGAAGACACCAATGGGTGCTTTGGGTCACCTTGCGAAGAAGAAGGAAGAATAGGTCAACGAAGTCCTTAAAATGCAGGTTTTGGCACCTAGGGTTTTGGCACTTGGACTTCGGTATAGGGTTTCTAAGAGTCATGGAATGATAAATAGATGTCTAGAAGAGTGAGAGATAGGAGTGATTTTGGGATGTAGAAGTGTTAGGTTTTAGAATATTCTTGTATTTTGGATCTTCAACTGGGTGCGAAGATCTATTCTCCAGCTGGGTGCACAGGGAGAGGAAATAAAGAGGAAGAGAGAGAAGGATATGCAACTGAGTGCATAGATAGAACTGTATATTTTCATATATTAGATCAATAAACACAGTTTTGTGGATGTAGCCCAAGGGGGAGGGTGAATCACATAAAATCTTGTTGTTCTATGTGGTTGATGTTGTGTTATTTTCTATCTTTTATACTGTTATTGCATTGTTGTTTTCCTACTGAAGATAAGAGGTATAAACTATCTTCTCAAAGTTAAGTATAAGACTGTTAAGAATCTCTAAGTTATCTTGCATTGTTTTTCTGGAATCATCTTGCATTTTATCTGGTTGTAGACACCTATGTCCTGCAACCCCCCTATTTCTACTTCAGGTGAGACTTCATCTGCTTCACAGGTGTTGCCGAAAGGGCCAGTAGTTAGGGTTTGTTGGTGCATTGTTAGAGTTGAACCCTGGGTATGCCCTTGTGACAACAAATGGTTCCATTGCTGGGACCGAGATCTTCTTGAGGGATGTCAAGGTGGTTTCCATCAAAGATGGAGATTCAGAAGTGGATAGAAGAACAAGAAAGGGACTTCGCCGAAGCTCAGAACAAGAACCCTATCATTAGTACAAAAGACTGGTTGGGAAGGTACATCTTTATTGACGTGCACAAATTTTCTTTGCAGGAGTTCATAAGGATTTGTACGAGTGGCTATCCAGACTAGCAGACACTTAGTTTGAAATCAGATCTAGACCATCCGTGGTTTGAACAATGACGCTAATTACGAAAGTCAAGAAAGTCAATAACTCTCTGTCTAGAGCAGTGTATCTCTGGTTTGATAGCACTATTGGAGGGTACATTACTAAATTTTCTATTGACAGAGTGGAATCATATAGTCAAGAAGAGAGGTATTTCTTCAAGGGACCTAGAGGAAATTTTCTACACTTTTTGAAACTGAAGATTAAGATGCTATTGCATGAGAAGAATATCCTGAAGATATAGTAATCAGTTGGATTTTAAAGCTAATGTTCGAAAATTAAGACATTGACAATGACACAGAGGCTGGAAACATGCGTAATGGGAGATCATTCAGAAAGGTTCCTCTTGCGAACCTGTTTAAGCAGAGTTACAGACCATTGGCACAGGACGAAGATTTCTACAGTGGAGAAGAAACAGGGAGATTAGACGAAGAGTATTCAGAGTTCACAAGGGAAGAGGAAGTAAAGATTGAATAACTTCTCTGAGAAGAACCAAAAACTTCAGGGATTGTGCCTACTGTCGAAGTAAGTATTACTACTCCTCCTGTTTTTTTAGTACCATTAAGTAACCAGTGTAACCAGAGTAACTAGAGAACTCAGAGTACTATTGCAATCAATTTAGTACATACTCAGTCGAGAAGCCAAGGAAAATCCATGGCAGATGAAATGATGTTACCCATTTTTAGAGGAGATGGATCTGAGGATCCTGACCAACATTAGTTATTATGCGAAGCTTTATGAAGCATTAAGCAAGTCACCGATGAAGTTGTTAAGAGAGATCAATTTAGTACTACCCTAAGAGATCGTGCATTGAGCTGGTATATGAAGTTTGTTACAGGATCTATACAACCTAAACCACTAAATGAAATTAAGACTGCATTGAGTGTAGAGTTCAAGAATCCTAATTCAGAGTCGTAGTGCATTACAAAGTTGAAGGAAATCAAGCAGAAGGTGACTAAACCTGTTTTGGAATTTGATCAAAGGTTTGAGACCTTGACAGGCCATTTAAGTTTTCAGATTCTCGACGAACAACATAAGGAATGGTTCATCGCTGCCCTCTTGCCACACATTAGAGTTCCTCTGATGCAAAAGAAGGTCGCTTCGCAGGCCGAGGCATTAGAGATTTCCATGAAACTAGAAGAAACCTCCATAGGAGAATCCAGTCTAGGTATGAGTCAGATTTTGAATCAATTAACTAGTTTATCTTTACAGGTTGAAGACATGAAGAAAGATAAAGGAAAGGAGAAAAGAGAAGATATTTGGTGTATCAGATGTAAAGAAGAGGGCCATGACAAATATCACTATCCTTTATTTAATGAATACTTGGCCTCTGGAGCTCCTAAACCTTTGAAGCAAGCTACATTACCATGGTGCGAGGTATGTATAACTAGACATCGCCTTGGTGAATGTTATTATATGCAAAAATATGTCCAGAAACCCACCAATATTTATTGTACGTTTTGCAAATCTGTGGGGCATGATGAGAAGGAATGTAGGGCTTATGACCTCATGCATGAAAGGTCAAGGGATGCATATAGAATTCAAGGAGAATTACAACAAGAAGGGAATTCTACGCAGTTCAATTCCCTAGGAAGAGGAAACTTCAATCCTTGCGGTGGGCTCAAAGGAAGAGGACAAGGAGGAGGCATGGGTCGAGGTCGAGGCCATATTATTTTCTATAACTGTGCCCAACAAGGTCATTTGGAAAGGGGTTTTCAAAACCCTTGTCGTAATTGTAGCTACTGTAATTCATTTGATCATGTCATTGAAGACTATCTAGTATTATTAGCTAAAGTTCATGAAAGACAAGGTGGAAACCAACAAGTCCAACTAATATCAGTTGAACCTTACAATGAGGAACCCATAGTTGTTATCACAGGAGAAGACAGGGTGACTCCAGGAAAGACTACATATGGATCAAGGATCATAAGAGCTTCAGAGAAGGAACCATTGTTTGATCCCAGGAAAGAAAAGCATACTTTTGAAGAAGAAATAAGAGAATTTGTAGGTGAACATGCTTCCTCATCTAGGGCACAACCATAAGTAAGGGAATGTGAAATTCCTCTAGCATTTGATCAGTCTTCCCTACCTAGATAGGGAAAAGAGGTAAGCAAGCTTGTGGACTTCTTGTATACTTGTATTAATTTGATTAAAAATGAAAGAGATGTGTAGGAACTACAACACCTGATAAGAGAATATGAAATTGGAAGAGTAGATCCTCTGCTGAATAGAGTTGTGCATCAAGTATCTAGGAAGAGGAGGACGAGCAAGGAACTACACCTTAGTGCTTAGATTGGAGACTGCGACATAGACTATGTGGTCCTCGACCTGGGATCATAAGTAAATGTTATGACGAAGTAGACTTGGGAATTGATGGGAAAACCTAAAAGGATTTACTCTCCTATTAGGATCAGGATGGCTAATCAGCAGGTGGTGAGCCCCTTTGAAAGACTAGAGAATGTCCCTATAGACATCGACGGAGTGAGGACATTTTCATACTTCAAATTGATTGAGATTGTTGATGATAACTGTCCTTATAATGCGTTGTTGGGTATTGATTTGGCTTTCAACAATTTGACTGTTGTTGACCTAAAAAAGAGAAGAATGAAATTTGAAGGTGATGGCCTTAGGTTCATTTTATCTCTTGATCCTGATGAAGGTTGCAGATACCCAGAACCTACAAGAGAAGAAGATCACGCCTATAAGCTAGAGAACATATATAAACTAAAATCAGGACAACATGATTATATTAACCCTATAGTAGATGGAAATATAAGTTGGTGAAGTGAAAGTGCATGTTTGTCAGATTCAGAGGAAACATTGGAAAATTGGCAGAACAAAATGTATGAAATCTCTATGCGGAGGTGTGCCAGATTGACTAAGGCAGTTCGATGGATTGGCACAGAAGTAAGTAATCTTCCTACATTTGATGGATTGAATAATTTAGAGACATTTCTACCTAAATTTGAAGGAATTGTACCAATACAACAAAGGTTGTTGGCACTAGATGAAGCCTTGAAAGCAACGCCAACTAGATGGTCGGAAACACATAAGAAGAACATCGTAGAGTGGGTACAATGTCAGACCTTTTTGAAAATGCACTTTTTAGACCAAGATGAAGGTTGCGAAGTTCGATACATAGGTCTGAGTTTTCCTAAGAACCATGTGATAAGTTGTGAGGGAGTCTAGAGAAACATTCCTAAAGAACAATGGGTACATAAGTTCATTAACACCTTAGATACTGCGCCTATCAACTGGTATCTTCAAGAAGAATTACGCTTAGCCACTAGAGATTGGTATGGTATGACCCAAAATTTTATAGTTACATCCCTATTTGAAATTCAGTACCCCATAGTAGATCAGGCTTTACAAATTGTGAGACAAAAGGTCTTTGAGGAAGCACCTAACCTCCCTCTTGAACAAGAAGAAGATGAATGCACTGTGCCTCTTCAACGGTTACAGGGTTGTTATAATATTAATGCAGATGAGGATGATGACCCTAGGAATGTGAACATTTCAGAAACTGAAGGACAACGAGATATAGAAGGGACAGGGATTGAATTACCTTTTTTTGAGCAGCCTATTAAAATTAAGAAGGTTAATATTGGAACAGAGAAAGCATATAAGATGGCAAATGTTGGAGACTATTGGGATGATGCTACTATTAGTAATATTACCAAACTATTACATGAGTATCATGACTTGTTTCCAACCAAGTTCATAAACATGAAGGGCATTAAAGGGCCCATGGGAGAAATGAAGATTCATTTGAAAGCAGATGCAAGGCATGCCAAGCAGAGGCCTTACAGACTGAATCCGAAGTACAAGAAGAAAGTTAAGATTGAATTAGATAGAATGATGGAAGTAGGAATCATTGAACCAGTGGAAGAATCTAAATGGATGAGCCCTATGGTGGTCCACAATAAGAAGTCAGGAGAAATCAGAATCTGTGTATATCTAAGGAAATTGAATGATGCATGTTTACATGATCCATTTCCTACACCTTTTATTGATGAAGTTCTAGATAATGTAGGAGGACAAGAAGTTTATTCATTCACAGATGGATTTTTAGGCTATCACCAGATTAGAATTGCTAAGGAGGACAGACATAAGACTACATTTGCAATAGAATGGGGTTCTTTTTAGTACATAGTGATGCCTTTTGGTTTGAAGAATGCACCAACCATATTTTCCAGGGTGGTGGTCGAAGCATTTAAGGAATTTTTACATAAGTTTTTGGAGGCCTACTTTGATGACTGGACCGTTTTTGGTCTACTAAAAGATCATATTGAATGTTTTAGATTAATGTTAGATAAGTGTAGGCAATGTCAGATTGCCCTAAACTTGAATAAGTGTATTTTATTTTCACCTTTTGGAGTGTTGTTAGAACACATTGTGTGTAAATAGGGGTTGTTGGTAGATCCTTCCAAGATTGCTATCATTGTTGATCTACCTCTTCCTACTTTGGTTAGACAGTTGCGCACTACATTGGGACACACTGGATATTATATAAAGTTTATTAAGGGTTACACACAGATAAAAACACCTATGGAAAAGCTGTTAAAGAAGGATAGTAAGTTTCAATGGACAGAGGAATGCCAATAGAGCTTCGAAACACTAAAGAAAAAAATGGTCACTGCGTCTATTTTGTTTTTTCCAGATTGGAGTAAGGAATTCCATGTTCATGTCGATGCTTCATCCATTGCATTAGGAGAAGTTTTAACACATCTAGGTGCAGGATATATTGACCACCATATATCATTTTCTAGTAGGAAGCTTTACACATATGAAATGAATTATACTACCACTGAAAGAGAAGGCTTAGCTATGGTATATGCATTGCAGAAATTTAGACACTACTTGTTGGGAGGACATTTTAAAATGTTCACTAATCATTCTGCATTGAAGTACTTAGTCAACAAGCTAGTGTTGGGGGAAGAATATGAAAATGGCTATTATTATTCCAGGAGTATGACTTTGAGATCGTGGTCACGCCAGGAAGAATGAATAAGGGACCTGACTACTTATCCAGGTTAGAACATGGCGATGAACCTACCAGTTTGGATGATACACTACCAGATGCACAGTTATTGGCTATCAAAAAATTCGATGATCACTTCATCGAGATAGTCTAGTTCCTGTCCATAGGAATGGCACCTCACGAGTATACAATTATTCATAAGAAATAGTTGGTAGTCTGCGCTGCATATTTTCAAATTATAGCTGGACAGTTATATAAGATGGGACTAGATGAGATATTAAGAAGATGTGTTATGAAGTCAGAAAGACCATTGATCCTTGCAGAAGCACATGAAGGCATCATGGGAGGACATTATGCAGGGAAAGAAACAACGCAGAAGGTTCTTAGAGCTGGCCTTTGGTGGCCAACTTTACATAAGTATGCTAAGGAATACTATAGAGCCAAAGATGTATGTCAAAGAATAGGGAAGCCTTATAGAAGGGACGATATGCCTATTTGAGAAATGAGCTATTGACTTTGTGGTACCTATCAATCCACCAGGAAAGTGCACATGAGCTTGATACATTATCACTACTATAGAGTATTTGACCAGATGTGCAAAAACAAGAGAAGTTAAGGACTGTAGTGAGGCTACAACTGCGCGGTTCATATTTGAGGATATCAAAACTAGATTTGGATGCCCGAATATCCTTATGAGTGATCAAGGCACACACTTCATTAAAAAATCTATTGAGGTGTTGATCCAGGAGTTTGAATTTCACCATCAAAAGAGCACACCATACCACCCATAGGTGAATGGTACAATCAAAGCTTTCAATAAGATTTTGGAGACATCACTGACCAAGATTTGCAGTGTTAACAAAGATGATTGGGATTTGAGAATTCCAACAGTGTTATGGGCTTATCTAAATAATTGCAAAAAGATAACAACGCAGACTCCCTTCAAGTTAGTTTATGGTCTGGAATCCGTGGTACTTATGGAATATTTGGTTCCTAGTTTGAGAATTGCAACATTTACGGGTATGGATGACACTGACACTGTTCGAGACAGGATCACACAACTGATGGAATTAGAGGAAGACAGGTTCATTGAAGGATTTCATCAACAGGTACAAAAAGAACGAATAAAGGCTTACCATGACAAACATATCAAGAAGAAATCATTTAAACAAGGAGATTTGGTACTTTTATACGCCAACAAGTTCATGAAGCATCTAGGAAAGTCCAGGACACATTGGCTCAAACCATTCAAGGTTGTCTATGTTCAGAAGGAGGAGTTCCGTAGTTGAAGACTCTTAATGGAGAATGGAAGGATGGTTTAGTAAATGGAATCCAGTTGAATTTGTATTATGACAACCAATTGCCTCGCAGCTCTCAATAAAAGAAAAGGATGAAGGGTCTAGGTACCAGGTGCAGTTGAAATTGGGTACCAGACACAGAAAAGACAGTCTGCACACAATAAGGAGGGACAAAGCAGAAATCACAGGCTTCTCAACACAACACATAGAAGGTACTACGAAGTCTCACCCGAGATAGCTTTAAAATGGGTGTCTGTAAGACTCAGGTTTTTACAGCCTAGGAGAGAGTAGGGAATAGGGGTTTCTTGATTAAGGCCAGATACCGTGAGTTGTAAGGGAAACTACTTATTCCTTGGAGTCGCATACGTATATCCCACAGTTTAATTTAAGCAAAGTATAAACAGATTTATAACAATGTATTAACTCATTCATCAAGCTTAACCATTAATTGCTGAAAGAAAGAAGATACATGCATATGTTCAACATATTAAATGAGTATTACCGTGGTTCACCCCCTCCTGGGCTACGCCCATAAAGATATGGCTCTTGGCTATTTTATTATGGCAGTTTTGTATTCCTGGCACCACGCGCTTACAATTCTCCACCAAACTGGGTAAGATCTATGTTAGGTGAACTAGATTGCACCAGGATCTACAACCTGTGGCCTAATCCTCAGATCTACCTTCCCTCATATCTTCTTTTCTCAACAACTTACAAAATTGGTTCATACAAATAAAATAAAAATAACCAACCCTATATGATACTTTTGTATCTATATTTATACATTTCGATCTCTTCAAACTTTTTCAGAATATTACCAAAACCCTAACCCTTCTTACGTTAGGTATTTCTCCCATACGCGTGTTGTTCTTCCTCTAGATGTCGCTTTCCTTTGTGCATGCTTTCTTGCATGCACGTGTGCTGTTCTTTTGCCAATTCTTACTTCAGTTTTCTACATGCTTTCTTTCCCACGATCATTCTTCTTTCCCCTTCGGCCTGGTGCCAACAGGCCCCCAACACTGACATGTGACTCGTCCTGAGTCACCTAATTGCTATGTGCTTCCTCGATCTCCATGGTGATCGTCTGGAACCTGCAACTCTACTACTTTTTTCAGTGCCTGCATGGTTTTCTCCTTGATGGTGTCGACTATCTGAGCTGCCACTTCCTCACTCATTAGTCCTATGCATTCTAGCTGAGTTTGTGCTGTCTATTTTCTGGATTTTTCTACCTGCGCAAGTACATTTGCTACCCGTTCCTGCAATGGTTCTATTTGAGCCTGATGCTCCTATTTTTGTGTCTGTGCAGTGATAAGTTCTGCCTGTATCTTCTCCAACTCTTGCATTCCCTTAACCCATTCTGGAATTGGTATGGTCTTTTGTCACTGCTTGAGTTCTTGGATCATTGCATTGATCCTTTCCTCCTCCTTGTCCCAGTGTTGGACTTATGGATCCTCTTCCAACCTTGTCCAAAGTTGCGCTGCTTTATCCAACAAGTTGGATGTCGTGATGACATGTTTTTATAACTCCTACAGTTGCATTGCTTCTTCCTTCTTCCTTTGATCCTTCACTGCTGGTGGAGTTGTCAATCTAATCTATCCACAGAGAGTCTCGATCTCCTTCTGATACTGATCAATTTCCTGCGCAATCTGGTCGATCTTTTCTACGGATGGGAGTTCATTTCCTTGTGTAGTAGCTAGGATTTTCCCAAATATTTCTTCCACTCTGCATTCCAACTCGTTTTTGCATTCTTTCTCCTCCTGAGTTTCAGATTTGGCCTATGCACAAACTGTTTCTAGTGCTTCCCGCTTCTTTGTTGCTTGCTGTAGCTCGACTAAATTTTTATGTGCTCACGATTGCATATCGTGGTCGATGCTAACCTGTAGTTTTTATAATTCTCTTGATGGCATCCGTGTCAGGACCAATTGTATATGATCAAAATCCTTTAGTGGTGTCTGTCTCACAATTTCATCCATTCTCAGCATGCTAGGCTTTATATAGACCATGGAATATGCGTGTGGCATTGGAAGAACTGGGCCACGTTCTTCTACCTCCACCCTTTTTGTGGTCTATGTGGTCGATGGATCTATGCCTCTACTATTACTCATAATCTGGGATTCCCCGAATTTCTTAAGGAGCTGTCCCATTTCTGTCAGTTCCTTCTGCAGTTTATCCCTGTGGTGCGTGGCATGATCAAAATCCTCTACCAGACAATCTTGGACCATTCTAGCAATCATCTCTCCATCATCCTCTGTGATTGTATAGTCGGGTGGTGCTCGCTGTGCCTTCATTTTCTTGCACGCACCTGATTCTTGTACCATTGGTCTCTTAGTTCCCCCTGGTTCCTGTGTGATGGGGTTCGATGCGGTTTCCTATGCTCCCTCAACCGGTGTCTCCTGTCCATTGGTCGACTGAGTGGTTTCTGTCCTCCCCTTCCAGGTCCCTAGCTACTTTGAGCCATCTTCTTCCTGAGTTGACTTGGTTTGGCTCGTTCTTCGTTTCTTGGGTACTGGGATTTGTGGAGGCTGTGTTTCTGCTTGTGCAACCCCTCCTTCTGCTGTTTGTCCCGGTATTTCTCTGGGTATATATGGAATCCTCCATTCATCAGGCCATTCACTGATGATCATGTCGATACCACCCTCGGTGATGCAGCAACGCATCTGTAGCCACTATTTATCCGGGTCCTACCGTTGTATCCACATGGCTTGTCGCCTAGCCCATAAATTAGTGATTCCCCCATATTGTGCGACAACCTCTGATGTTATTCTCCATACTCGGCTGATGGCTTCCTATATCTCCCGTAGGTAAGCTTTGAATACAATTACATTCCCCTTCTTATGCATGGCTAGTGGCGTGGATATGAGGACGTGATATCTTTCTCCTCCTAGTTGTGGTGTGGTACCAAAGACGGTGTATTCTGGTTCTCGCCATCCCATGGAAGATATGACAGTGATTAGCCATGAGTAATGAAATTTCGTACCTGCGTCCTATGCGTATTTACAGTCTACTTGGAAAAAGTTTGATAGGTATGGAACCCAGCTCATGAAGGTGCCTTCTGCGCATTGAGTTGCAACAACAATGACTCCTACCGATACTTTGTCTTTGCGACACTTTCTTAGTAGTTTGTAGGCTAAGATTTTTGTGCCTAATTGCGTCGCGAGATTATTGATCCGTTTGATTATAATGCCTCTTGTTCCCCTATCGGTTCCATATTTATTCTTCATCTCTTCTGCCAATGTTTTTTCCTTGGACTTATCGTCCAAAATCAGCACAGGACCCATACCCTCGGTGGGTAGGCTTGCTATCTGCACGATAAATTCGACAATTATGGGGACGGGTTTTTCCAGCCATATATCCCCTCCATGCATAAATACTAATAGTTGCTTGACGCATGCTTTCTCATATTGGCCTCTACCAAAGTGTGGTATATTCAACAACCCTAGAATTCCTATTCTGTCCAGTCCAGTGGTCCACTGGTGTGGCTGAGTGATGGTTTCTTAGAGTTGGTTCATGACTGTTTTATGCATAAAGACCTGTGGTGCAAGCTCTGGATATTTGGTTTTATCTGCTACATCAGGTCGTAATACTTGAGCTTCCTGACGTGACCCAATATCCGCGGGTCCACCCGTACTCCCTCTGGTATGCGAGGTAGCACAATCTCTGCAGCCGATTTATTTCAAGGTGATCTTGATATCTGAACTCGGTCCTCCTGCTGTGTTGGCTGGCTCGAAGTTCCAACAACTCCTAGTTGTTCCCTGTCATCCACTATGGACATGCTCAGGTAGTTCCAGCGGTCTGCTCGACTGGGTGACCTAAGCCGAGTGTTTGCGTCTCGTCTGGTTTCTCCTCTATTCCCAAATGCTGTGCCATTCCGTTCACTTCCACGACTGCTTTAGTATGTTCCGGTGGTATTTCCTGGTGGGTTTATTCTCCCTTGTTTTGAGGCTCTTGCACCGCTGCTACTGTGTCCTATTCCATGGACACTATTTGTGGTTGTGAAATCTCCTCTAGTATTGGTATGGACTCTACTAGGATTTCCTATGGCGATGAGATTTTGTCAATATCGACAATATCTGGTGGTTGTTGCTCGTTTTCTTCCAGTGGTCCTCATGACCTAGTCTGAACCCTGGTTGATCTGGCTATCTGGACTCGTTCTGCGAGCTTCGGTGGTGCCATAATGGTGTCTGTCAAACATTTGCTGAGTTTGAATGGCTTCGGTGAGCTCTATGGTTTTTCTCTGTTTGTTCTAGCTGCTGTTGCTCTTTTTCTATTCTCCTTTCGTGAATAGACTAACTGCTTCTGTGCTCGTGTGTTGTATGGGATCGTCATGAAGCTTGTTGATGACGCTTTCTCCATTATGCGATTAATGCACCATAATTGTGGGTTCAATGCATCTGTGACAGTTTCGTACTTGCCACTACGCCTACTCTTCCGTTTCCAGTTGGCACGTTTAATGTGACATCCCATCCATCCTTGCTTTGCTTTAAATCTACCTCATGATGTCCTGTCAACCTGATTTTTCAGACTTTCCTTTTCCCACTTGTTTCATTTTTTGATATGGATTTTATCATTTCCCTTGCTGGCTTCGTGTTTTCATATGCGGCTTTGTGTGGCTTATTTTTTTTTTACCGCGCGGTGGGTGATCGACTGTCCTTGTATAGCTTCAACCGACTCCCATTGATCATTCCTCTGAAGTCTGCTCCTGCTAGATCTCTTAACTGTACAACTCCTCCATCCATAATAGATTTTACCTCATAAGGTCCTAGCCAATGCATTCTCAGATTTCCTGGGTGCTGCAATGATTTACTATCTTAGAGAAATACTAGATCTCCTTCCTTGAACGTCTTCCTCTTGATGTGGCGGTCGTGCCAAGCTTTGTCTCTTGCTTTTTGTACTTGTTGGTGGAATCCTGCCAAGATTTGGTCTTCCTCCATTGATAGTAACTGATTTAGTCTTTTCTGTATTGCGCCTCATTCTGTCATGTGTGATAGCTGCTACACATAGACTAGGTATTAAAAATTCTAACGACACTACTGCTTCTTGGCCATAGACTAGTTTGAATGGTGTGTGGCCTGTCAACTTTTTGCATGTGGTTCTATATGCCCATAACACTACTAGTACCTTGAGGTCCCAATCGTCCCTATTGATTTTACATATCTTTGTCAAGGCGTTCTCTAGAATTTTTTTGAAGGCTTCTACCGTGCCATTTTCCTGTGGATGATACAGTGTTCTTTTTTGGGGATTAACTTCAAACTCTTCAAGAATCGCTTGGAAGGTGCTATTTATGAAGTGCGTTCCTTGGTCGCTCATCAAAATTCTTGGGCACCCAAATATAGTAATTACCTTTTCAAACAAAAAGTGTGCAACTGTCTCTGCGCTGCAATCTTTTATTGGTGCGGCTTCCACCCATCTTGTTAGGTATTCCATCTCGGTGATAATATATCTCACCCCTGTTCTTTTGGCTGGTGGGTTAATGGGTCCCACAAAGTCTATCACCCATTTATCGAATGCCTAAAGTGTCACTTGCGGTCCTAGTGGCATATTGTCCCTTTTGTTGGGTTTGCCTACCCTTTGACAGACATCACATTGTTGACAGTACTCTTTCGAGTCTCTATGGATCATTGGCCACCATAATCCTACACCTAGTACCTTCTGCGCGATAGCTTTTCCTGCATAATGCCCTCCTGTTATTCCCTCGTGGGTTCTGCTAAAATTCTTGGTCGTTCATGGTCTAGTACGTATCTTCATAAGATGCTATCTGCACCCATCTTGTATGGATGTCCTGCGATCAATTGATAGTCGGTTGCATGGACTACCAGGTTCTTCTTCTGTGCAGTGGTATATTCTTGTGGCATAGTACCTGTGCTCAAGTACTGGATGATCTCTGGGAAGTAATTGTCAACAATCTATACTGAGAATAGTTGTGCATCTGGAAAGTTGTCTTATAAATTCGTTGGTTCCTCTCCATTTGTGACCCTCGATAGGTGGTCATGTCCTGCATTCAGTTTTCCTGGTTTGACTATTACCTCAAAGTCAAATTCTTGAAATAGAAATAACCATCGACATATTCTCCCCCCCAACATTGGCTTGTTGACTAGGTATTTTAGGGCTGAGTGACCTGTAAACATCTTAAAGTGTTTTCCCAATAGGTAAAGTCTATATTTCTATAATGCATAAACCATAGATAGGCCTTCTCTTTTTGTCGTGTTATAATTTTGTTCTGAGTCTGATAGTTTTCTGTTGGCGAATGATATCGAGTGATCCAAGTCTCCTGCTCTTGGTTGCACTAAGATAACTCCAAGTGCTATCGTTGATGCATATACATGTACATGGAATGACTTCTCCCAATATGGAAATACCAATATTGGTGCAGTGACCATCTTTTCCTTCAGGGTATCCAGACCATGTTGGCACTCATCGTTCCATTGATACTTTGTATCCTTCCTTAACTGTTTTTCCATTGGCGCTATAATCTGCGCGTAACCTTTGATGAATTTTCTATAATATCCCATATGTCCTAACATTTCTCTTAGTTGGAAGACTGTTTTTGGTGCTGGTAGATTAACAATGACTGTGATTTTGGCCAGATCCACTAGAAAACCTTGTTTTCATACTATGTGTCCCAATAGTATCCCAAATGGTGTTCCAAATATGCATTTATTGATATTTAGTGATATCTGGCACTGTCTGCATCGTTCTAACGTTAGTTGTAAAACTTCCACATGGTTTTTCTACAGGATATAGACCGTCCAATCATCCAGGTATACTTTGAGAGATTGGTGGATGAATTCCTTAAATGTTGCAATGAACACTCTGGAGAATATCGAAGGTGCATTATTCAGTCCGAATGCCATGAATGTATACTAATAAGATCCCCATTCTTTCGCGAAGGTGGTATTGTGTCTATCCTCCTGTGCTATCTTAATCTGATGATATCTTGAGAATCCATCAGTGAATGAGTAGGCTTCGTGACCTCCTACGTTCTCGAGTACTTCATCCGTGAACAGTGTGGGGAATGGGTCGTGTAGGCATGCATCATTCAAATTCCTCAAGTTGACACATATCCTGATCCCTCTTCCCTGTTTCTTGTCCTGTACTACCATCGAGCTTATCCATTCTGATTCTTTGACTGGTTCGATGATGCCGACCTCGAGCATCCTGTAGATATCATCTTTAAATTTCTATTTATAGATGGGGTTTAGTCTATATGGTCATTTTTTAATGGGTCTCACATCGGATCTGAGTGGTATCTTCATTTCTCCTAATTCTTCGACTATTCCTTTCATCTCTGTAAAGGTTGTGGGAAAAAGGTTGTTGTATTCACGCAACAATTCTGTGATGCTTTCTAGTGTCTATTTGTCCCAATAATCTTCGATGCTGGCCATTTTGGGCTGCTTGACGGTCCCTATGTTAACCTTGTTTATCTTGATTTGTGCAGAGATGACCTATGACTCTAAGGGTGGTCCTTCCACATCTCTCTCGCCTTCGACTTCTTCGATCTGAATATCGTGTGGATCATCTTCATTCGAGGCTTCCTCCTGTACGTAGTAGCATGAAAATAGATCCTTGACTATCTGCTTATTCCGCTGCTGTACCTTTGTGATATCTTCCACTTCTGGTTCTTCAATGAATATGACGTTTCTGATCTATTTCAGGGCCGCGTTTGTGTTGGGGTTCTCATGCTCGAATGAGAAAGTGACTGTAAAGTTATGTTGGAGTGTCGCCCATGTCTTGGTTTCTTTATGCATTTCCTGGTTCGTATACCAATTCGATGGTATTCCCTCTAAAGTATGAATGAAGTGGTGATACCATTCCTCTGGTGGTGTCATTTTCCATTGCATTTTACACACCTCCAAGTGTTCTGCTGGTGCACCTAGTCTGTCATATTTCTGTTGTTTGTTACCTTTTTGTTCTACGCAGAACCTTATGCGCAGTAATCGCTTACATTGGTACCAATATGTGATAGTCTCTTTGTGTGCACCCCACCATCTTGCAAGTGTAGCCATTAGTGCTAAATCCAGTGCTAGCAATCTCTGGTTTGCTAATACTTCGTCTTCATATTGTGTCAAGAAAGTTTCCAAATCATTTAGCCCATGAAAACTGGGTGGTTCTCTGATTTCTGTGCCAATCCATATTACCGCGTGGTCTATTTTGGCACACCTTCTCGATGATACTTTGTGTAGTCTTTGCTGCCAGTTTTGTAACCCGGTGTCTGAGTTTGCTGTACATGAAGTAATGCTCCACCAACTGAGTACCCCGTCTATAGTTGGGTTTATATAGTCCGCATCGCGCGAAGTTGTTCTGTACAATTGGCAGATCTCTTCTAAATCCAGACAAGTGGGTTCTACAAACCTCTCACCTTCTGATGGGCCGAGTGGGGCTATGACCCTGTAGTCCCCCAACTCAAATATTATTTTTCTGGTTTTTAAGTTGATTATGGCCTGGTTGTTGAACGTCCAATCTAGACCAAGTAGCGCCAGGTAAGGTGTTGTGCCGTATACTATTTCGATGACTTCAAAGTATGCCTTAGTGCACGCACCATCCATATCTACCGTCACTCCTTTCAGTATACCTATTGGTAGGACTCTATGTTGATTTGTTAGCTTTAATTGAACAATTGAGTATCCCAGTGTCGGTTCTCCCATGCATTTCCATGTAGCTTTTGGTAGTACATTCACTTCAGATCCTAGATCTAGTATAATATCTCCCATATTGAAATCCACAATGTTATCATTTAGTCTAAATTCCCTACTTGTTCTTCTTCTTGTGTGTAGGTGGTTGAAAATTTTCAATTCTGGCTTCTGTTCCGTCTCGCTGCTACATTTTTCTAGGATATTTTGCAATATTTTGACAGATGAAAGAACACTTAACATTTTGATGCATGATTGCAAAAATTCTTTGATAATACTTACTTGTTCCTTGGGTCGGATTCTGTTGGTATGGTCCAGTGATGGCAGAATTTCATATTTCAGAGCTTCCTTGCTCTACTGTGTAGTCGGTGCAATGTTCTCCTTCTGGAATTCTTGTCGTGCTTCTGCAAAGGTCTCCTTCTCCTTATGTGTGTCGAACTGCTTCTCAGGGTCAATTTTATTCTTTACCCATTGGTTCTGTGCTGGTTCCTGTCGAACTGTGTCATTTCCTATTTTCGTTCCTCCTCGAGTGACTATGTTGATGTTCCGTCCATCATCCCTTGCTTCGGATGAAATCCACTGAACATTCTGGTTATTTTGATTCCTTTTTTCCTGGATATTTACAAGTAATGTCGGACATTATTTCGTATCATGGTCTGATGCATGACAATACATACAAGTCGCTGGTGGCAGTGGGCACTCCCGTGCATAATGTACTAGTTGCTGGCAATTGTGACATGTGACTGGTCCTCTACCGTATATAAAACCTCCTCTGGCTCGTCCTTCTCCTCTATATCCCGCGCGATCACCTCACGACATGTTATACTGTGGTCCCTGATTATACTGCGCGGTATTGTACTAGGGCTATGCTGGGTTGTACTGTGGCTGCGCGTTATTGTACAGCTGCAGCGCAGTATTATACTGCTATTGTGCAGTGTTGTATGGGGCTGGGGCTTGAGTAAACTATGGTGTTTCTTTCCTAGTAATTATTTCTGCATGTACCTTGTATACGTCTCATGTTCTTTCCCACATCAGCTCCATATTTCTGCAATATTTGTCATCATGGCCGACTGACTTGCAAAAGGTGCAATATGAGTTCTTTGGAACTGTTTGGTATTTCTGCATCATCGTGCAGTGGTAAGGGTCGTGACCTAGTTTCTTGCATATTTCACACCATAATCCTCCCTGTGGTAGGGGTTTGGCATCCCTGTCTCCATATACTGTGCGAATGTTTGGAATTCATTCTTATGGTGTCCTTTCGTCCTGTAGGTAGTGAACCAAACGACTTCTCATTTGTCCTTGTTCTTATTATGGTTTAGTTGAAATGTTAAGTTCTTCATATCCTCCTTCAGTTATTCGATAGTCGGGTCCATCTGCTGGGACTGATTCTCTTCCAATTACAAGGCTTCCTGTAGAGCCTCTACCTGCGTCTGAAACTTCTGTTGTCGTAATGAATATTTTAAGTGTGGGAGTAGTGAGTTGACAAACAGGTGCCTATGCTACATACCAGTCATAAGGTATTTTAACTTTCCTTTTAATCACTTAAATATTTGATCAATCTCCCATATCGATTCTCCTGGTTTCTGTCTTATTTCAATCATCTCATTCATGTATTGATCCTCTGAGCTCGACTTCTGGAACTCATTTATCAATAGTTTCTTAATGTCATCCAATGTCCTTGTCATTCTGGGACCATTTTTCATGTCTAGACTCATGTACCGGTCTAGTGCGTGGTCCCTTAGCATGATCGCTAGCTGTGTGAGTTTGGTGTCTTCATCAGTAATTTGCTTTGCTTCCCAGATCTTTGCACAAATGAACAAATGCTTCTCAGGGTCTTCTGCCACTTCTCCTCAAAACTTTGGTAATCTAATAGTAGGATCGTGTCCTTCCATTCCAAATACTGAGCTACTCCCTCCTCCGCGTGGTGTAGATACTTGAATAAGGTTGCCTGAACTGGCTCCTCCAGTTGTTTCTCCTTGTGTATATGTACTTCTTGTTGTCGAAATTCCTCCGAAATTTGGTTGTCTAAATGGTGGTGTTCTCTTTGGTGTATTGGTTGCACATGGGTTTATGGGTTCCACACTGACATTAATCTGAAAGGGATGGATGCCTTATCCTCCTATTCTTAGGCCTCTTGTTTTCCTCTCATATGTGGTGCGCAGGATTTCCACAACTCGGAGATCCTCTACCTCTTTCTCATCACTTTCCAAGCTCTCCCTCTCGACTACGACTCTCTTCTTGGTATTCACCTTATATTGGTAGGGTGCTCTGCTACGCATCATTCCTGATGACGCCAAGATCCACTTAAGTTGGTCATCATCCATCAAGATCAAGTCCAAGGGTTCCTCCTCCTTCTTCTCTTTATCCTTTCCTCCTTCCATTCCTCCTCTCTCTGTCAGTGCTTCCCCCCTTCCCCCATGCATGCAAGGAAGTCTAGCTGTCCGATTCCATTGTCATTACACCTTTGTTATATAGCAGTATCTTGATAGAAGTATACAGTGATCGAATGTACCTTCCTCTGGGTCCTCGTAGGAACTCTTGTGCGACTGCGTTGTATGACTTTGTTGTGTCTACCACAAATTATGTGATAAAGACTGCCACAATACTGTCAATCCAAAAGTTGACTGCACGTGTGAATTTGTTGTTCACCTACTGCAGTTGCTAGATCTGTACTGGAGTCCAATCTAGTTGTCAAATCCGGTTCGTCGCGTGGTTATCCTTTAACCTTAATATCCACTCCTGTAGTAGATGCGGAAAATCACAGAAAAAGACTTCGTATAAATCCGTAAATACGTATTTATCCATGTATTTATGTGGTGTGATCCTGGGGTTTCTATTGCCTTTATGTGAAAAATCTATCTCTTTAGTTATGAACCAGCCCTCGATTTCTTCTCTCGTGGGGTTCCAAGGTCTCAACATTCCCTTCTAACGACTCATTGCTCTTCTGTTCTACTCCTTCAGTTCTTATTCATTCCATCTCATATACTCAGTCCTTTCTTGTTCCTCTTAACACGACAACAAAACCATTTATTTGTTTAGTATTTCCCTTCTCGGGTTATCTGAGTTATCAACCCAGGGTTCATGTCATTTGGGGTTCTAACAAAGCCTCTAAAACTATCGGCCTTCCTGGTAAACCAGAAGGCAACACAACACCCAGAAGGTACTGCGCAGTCTCACCCGAGATAGCTTTAAAATGGGTGGCTGTAAGACTCAGGTGTTTACAGCCTAGGACAAAGTAGGGGATAGGGGTTTCTTGATTAAGGCCAGATACCGTGAGATGTAAGTTAAACTACTTATTCCTTGGAGTCACATACATATATCCCATAGTTTAATTTAAGAAAAGTATAAACAAATTCATAACAATGTATTAACTCGTTCATCAAGCTTAACAATTAATTTCTAAAAGAAATAAGATACATGCATACGTTCAACATATTAAATGAGTATTACCATGGTTCACCCCCTCCTGGGCTACGTCCACAAAGATTTGGCTCTTCGCTCTTTTATTATGGCAGTTCTGTATTCCTGGCGCCACGCTCTTACAATTATCCACCAAACTCGGTAAGATTTTTGTGAGACAAACTAGATCGCACCAGGTTCTACAGCTTGTGGTCTAATCCTCAGATCTACCTTCCCTCATATCTTTTTTTCTCAACAGCTTACAAAATCGGTTCATACAGCCAAAATAACAATAACCAAACCTATATGATACTTTCGTATCTATATTTATACATTTCGGGCTCTTCAACCTTTTTTAGAATATTACCAAAACCCTAACCCTTCTTACGTTAGGTACTTCTCCCATACATGTGCTGCTCTTCCTCTAGTTGTCGCTTTCCTTTGTGCATGCTTTCTTGCATATGCGCATGTTGTTCTTTTTCCAGTTGTTACTTTAGTTTTCTGCACGCTTTCTTTCCCATGATCGTTCTTCTTTCCCCTTTGACCTGGTGCCAACAAGAAGGAACGAAGTAAAGGAAAGCAAGTTGTTGAAAGAGAATATCAAGGAAGACAAATCAACAAATATATGGATCGTGGAAAAGTCAACAAGCGGAGGAAGACACCAATGAATTCTTTGGAGCACCTCGTGGAGAAGAAGGAAGAACAGGTTAGGGAAGTCCTTAAAATGTGGGTTTTGGCACTTGGACTTCGGTCTAGGGTTTCTAAGAGTCATGGAATGATAAATAGAGGTATAGAAGAGTGAGATACATGAGTGATGTTGGGATGTAGAAGTGTTAAGTTTTAGAACATTCTTGTATTTTGGATCTTCAGTTGGGTGCAAAGATCTATTCTGCAGCTGAGTGTGCATGGAGAGGAAATAAAGAGGAAGAGAGAAAATGATATGCAACTGAGTGCGCAGATAGAACTGTATATTTTCATATATTTTATCAATAAACCTAGTTATGTGGACGTAGCCCTATAGGGAGGGTGAACTGCGTAAAATCTTGTTGTTCTATGTGGTTGATGTTGTGTTAATTTCTATCTTTTATACTGTTATTGCATTGTTGTTTTCCTACTGAAGATAAGATGTATAAACTATCTTCACGAAGTTAAGTATAAGACTGTTAAGTATCTCTAGGTTATTTTCTCTGGTTGTAGACACCTATGTCCTACAACCCCCCTATTTCTACTTCGGGTGAGACTTCATATTCTTCGCAGGTGTTTCCAAAAGGGCCAATAGTTAGGGTTTGTTGGTGCGCTATTAGAGTTGAACCCTGGGTCTGCCCCTGTGCCAACAACGCTTCATCCAATCATCCAGATGGCACCCCATCTGGTATTCCAAATGGAACTCCATATGGCACTTCATATGGTACTCCTGTGCAAATATAAATAATCCCCATTATAATGGATGTTTACCCATAACACTCAACTTGGGAAATTTCTGGCAGTCATGGTAAACATGAGTATGGATAGGATAAGTGTGAATATAATGATCCACTATTAATTGCCTTGTCATCATTCTTGTAACGTTATAAAACAATTTGTTCCTCTGTCCATAGGCGTGCAACACAAATTTGTAGTGAACATTTAACAGTCTATAATTGACACAAAGAACCAGTTAAGCGGTCTTTCAAAAAAATGTACAATAGGCTTATAACACACAGTGATGTCAACAGTATAGAATTTATCATTTCAATAAAAATAACTGCTAATATAATAGCCTGATATAATAGCCCAAAATATCGTGAAAACAATATAACATAATTTTAAAAAATATTCTACTTCCTCTTCTCATGAATTATAATATAGATAGGCAATGTTTATCATTTGTTAGCTCAGGAAACCCCTCCCCCACTCCTAAGTATTGTGAAACCTCATAATAAAAAATATAGGGAACCCGCCAATTCTCCCAATAGCCTAATATTTACAACTTGCCAAGTGTAGAGATAAATTTAACACATTAGTCTGACGAGATGGTTAAAATATGGCCCCACCTGTAGGACAAGACATCCTACATATAGTTAAGAAGAGGTAGGCGAGAGAATCTTAAAATAGTATTAAAGTTAGTTCCCAATGGAAGATTTATGTAGTTCATTGACCTTTTCTTAACCATGCATACTTATTTTCATCTTTGTCTACAAGTAACGCCGTACATCAAGACAATTTTAAGATTTAGGAATTTTATTTATTGTTTGTCAGATTATCACCCTCACTAGGTAGAATGCCCTGCTGCCAGTAAGCCTGTTCAGTACTCCGACATGTTTACCTAATCACAATATAGGCTGATACCCACTGCCAGTAGACCTATTCAGTATCCTGGCGGGTTATCCTCTTACACCCTTTTACAACAGAGACTGGTCCACCATCTTTTAAGATTTTTATATAAAGATTGATTTTTGCAAGAAGATGGGGAGACAACTCTGAAATTTTTGTTTAAGATCGGGATGGTATTTGTGTTAGAGGATGACTCTTATTTATGTATTCATTATAGATTGTCCTGATGTAAGGGGTACTTAAGTGGACATAGCCTATCTAAATATATGATATAATCAAGCATTTTTTAGTGGGTAGTGGATGGTACCATTGGAAAAGAATAGAAACATATCTTTAGGCTCGACTCACTTTTTTTGTTTTTTAAAGTTATAGTGATGTTTTCATGGCTAACCACTAATAACACCTTCTTTATACTCTTTAATAAATATACTTTACTCACCTACTCAGGGTTCTTGGGGAAATTGTATGAGTAACCTCTAGTTTCGATAGTCAAGGTATCACTTCCTTATATCCTCTAGTGGTGGAGGTTAAGAGAAATTTCCATTAAAGATGCCTTGAGAAAAAATAAGATAGAAACCTTGCAAAAATATGGCTAATTTACAACAAGTCATTATTCAATTAATGTTTAAGAAGGCAACAAGGTTCAAATATAGAAATATATTTTTTGAAGGAAAATACTTCCCTTTTTGTCTCCTTGAAATTGTCCACTCGTGGTAAAATAAATACATGCATAAATCTATAGAATTGTTTATCAACAAGAACAAACTTCAAATTATTTACATATGTATAGGAAAAATTCATAAAAAATTTCAAGAATAGGGGAGGGAGAAGAAAGTTCCCCATTTAATAAGGCCAATGCCTTGTAAGTTGACATGACCTATAGAAAATGTTATTTGGAAATGGGTCTGTGGTAAAGTTTGAGTCGGTGTCCATTCACTACGAAAGAGACTTGTCCATCGTCAATTATTTTGATCTTAACAACCCCATTATCATACATGGTGACTACCTCATAAGGACACAACCACCGAGTGGTAAGTTTGCCTTTAAAAGTTTTAAATCAGGAGTCAAACAACAAATCCCAATCACCAGGTTGGAACTTTTTCTTCTTGATAATTTTTTCATGCCACTTGCTCCTTTGGTTTTGAAGTAACATTGTTTGTTGGATAACATCTTGCCTAATATCATCCAACTCATTTAATTGTAGGGCTCGTTGGTTTTGTGCCTTATCTAGGTTTAATCCCAATTGTGCGACAATACGAAAAGTCCTTACTTGGAATTATATTGGTATAAGTACTTGTTTTCCATACACTAGCTCATAAGGGGTATGCCCAGTGGTGTTTCTCCAGGTGGTACAATATTCCCACAAAGCCTTTGGAAGTCTATCATCCCAATTCCTATGGTGTAATTGAAAAATCTTGGTTAAGATAGCTTCCAAAACTTTGTTTGTGTACTCTACCTGATCATTAGCTTGTGGGTGATATGGAGAAGACTTGTAGTGCTTGATCCCATATTTCTCCATTAATTCTTTCATCAACTTGGAAGTGAATTGGGTGCCTTGGTCTGTAAAAATTTCACGAGGAACACCAAAGCGGGTAAAGATGTCTTCATAAATTAATTCAACAACAATTTTTTCGGTAGCCCTAAATAGGGATTTTTCTTCTACCCACTTGGTGACATAATCTGTACAAACCAAAATATAATTCTTCTTACGAGACATGGGTGAAATTGGTCCCACAAAATCAAGGGCCCATTTCTCGAAATGTTCTATCATAACTTGGGCACGTAAGGGTATTTCATCAGCTGATGTGGGTATTCCTATCCTTTGACAGCTATCAAAACTCCTCACATATTTGGCAACATCCTTAAAAATTCTAGGCCAATAGTAACCTAAATGTAACACCTTATAGTTGAATGTGTTGATTAAGGTTGGTTGTCATTGATGTCAACCCTTGAAGAAAGCCCGATAGCACAAAGGTTTGGGTAATGGAACCAATTTTGTTTGATGCAAAGATGACTCATTATTGTCTTATCATGGTTGATAATAAGTACAAATGGATTAACTCCAAAGTGGTCCCCTTATAGTGAAATCCCTCATGGGAAGACGCTTTGCAGATTAAGTTATCCTAGAAGTATGGTTAGAGAACCCATGATTATTTGTGGAATAATGAGATGAATTTCTGTGAATTTTTTAGTGAAACTATCCTATATGTATAGTGCTTTTCATTCCATTTCCAGTGGTATGTGTAATGTCACATAACTCCTCACGGTTGGAGAGTTATGGCCATGAGAAATTAGAGAACCCAGGTTTGGGTAATGGACCCAAGTTTGTTTGATAGATAATGGTATGAGTTTTGATATATTTGCAGGTAATACTATTCTATATCGATAGTACATGTCATTCCATTTCTAGTGGTATGTGGAACGTCACATAACTCCTCATGGTTTGAGAGTTATCGCCTTACGAAGTTGGAGGACCTTCATATGTCATCTAGAAGCCCCAAAAAGTCAAAGTAGTCAAAGTGGTTTAAGAGATTTTAGAAGGTAAATAATAAAGTGAAGTGATGTGTGTACTATAATTCAAAGTGAATAAAAAATAAATTATTTAAATAATAAATTTAATGGAGAAATTAGAAGCGGGTTAACCCTAAAATAAGGAAAGTGGGCAAAGTGACCTAGAAGATGTTTTTAAGGAAGCTACTTGGAGAGTATAAATAAGAGGCAAGGCTCTCTCTTTTTACATCACACTCGAGAATATTTAATATCTATAGGTGAATGAGGTAACCAAAGGATATATAAGCCAAATTTCATAGGGAAGGTGAAGAAAAGAAGGTTGTAATTCAAGGGAGGATAAATTCTTTTGATGATGCTTTCTAAGGTATGTTATTTACAGGTCATCTCACCATTTTCGCAATAACGTTTTGTCTAGAATGATTCAGACCGTGAAATTTCTAGGACATTGAGGAAACATATCCAAGTATCTGTGGTAACAAATTCAGCTTGTGGGTCATTTTAGTTTTGGATTTAGACTCTGTGGAAAATATGGTTTGTGGCTAGTCCTGAAACTAGTCTAAAATAGGTGTTTCGGGTAAAAATGTCATAACTTCTTCATAACAAATCCAAATTTAGTAAGATTTTTTTTTTTGGTTAGAGTAGATTCTTTAGTATTCCGTATATCATTTTCATATCCATTCAAAAAACATTCCATGTGGGGCATGATCTACAATGTCGCTCTCTAGAATAAGATAGAATTCAACAAGGTATGCCATTTTTGCTATAAATCCTTTTCTGAAAGGTTCCAAGTAGTGACACCTGGAGGAATTGCACAAAACACACTGAAGAACATTGTGTATCATTTTCAAATATTTATTCATTACAAGTATATAGTTATGATTATTTCAAGTTAGGGTTATTGACTAATCCAAAACTAGTCATGTGAGACTAAAGAAAAGTTTGATGAAAATGTTAGTCTCTTGTTGTTAAAGTTAAGGAAGGTTTGTAGGTATGTGATCATATACACCAGGTCTTTTACAGAGTTACAAATCATATTTGGATGATTAAATTGAAGAGGGATTTTGGTTGAGGTACATGTTGGGTACATGGTTGAGACAAGTAGATGATGAGTTGGCACATACATGAGGTGTATAGTTGATGATGTTGGTACATATTGATGAGTCATAGTTGATGAGTAGTTGACACATGATTGGTACATACTTGGTACATGGTTGAATACACTTGTCTATGGTACAAACTGATTATATGTTGTTTGGTACATGTTGGTGCATGGTTGATGCACTTGTTTCTGGTACATGTTGATTACAGGTTGAGGTATAGGTTGATGCATGGTTGAGGTATAGGTTGATGCATGGTTGATCCATGGTTCATTTTTATTGGTACAGGTTTACAGTGGTATATCTCACAGTGATAGTGTGATAGTGGTTCCATCAATCTACTTCTACTTCAGGGTGGTTGGAGGGGGCAATGACAAGTGGTTGTAGCCACCTTCCAGTTGTAGCCGGAGAACATATGGGGTTGTAGCCTCCTTCTGGTTGTAGTCAGATAATAGGCGAGTTGGAGCTTCCTTCAGGTTGTAGCCTGAGAAACAAGGGGGTTGGAGCCTCCTTCCAATTGCAGCTGGAAAATAAAGGAAGTTGGTGCTTCCAATGAATGTAATTCTTCAAGACATATAAGAAAAAAAATTCCATGGTTTTCTCCTGCTTTGGGTTTCCACATAAAACACCGGTGTTTTGTGTATGTGTATGATAGTTCATTTGTTCATTGCTTATTTACTCTGCAGTTATTATATGATAATGCTACATTGATATAACACTTGGATTATATGGTTAAAAATTATTAAATTGCTCTATTACTGATTCACCCCCTCTCAATAATCCAACAATTGGAATCATAGTAGGTTCCTTTAGAAATCAGTTTAACCACTGAAAGGTAGATCATGGAGAGAAACAACTTATATAAAAATGGAATACCATAGTTCAATGGACAAAATGATGCAGATGTCACCTTTTGCCTCGACAAAGCTTCTGCGCTGACTTCCCGGTCTTAACGAATTGTTCTAACTTCACCTTCGAACCGAAGTGGCTCTTTCGATTCCTCACTAGAATCTTTGTTAAAAACCCAATTCACAGGTCCTTCTCTTTCTCCCTGTCACGACTTCTGTGCATACCTGATCTCTTCCCAATCGAAATTTCAGGTTTCGGGGATTCGCGATCCCTGTTGTCGAGAACCTCAACTTTCTCAATTCCCCGATCTCCGATATCCCGAAATTCCGAAACGACTTCAACAATGGTTAGTCTCCATGGCTACCTTTTGGTCCATGTGACCACTATTCCATATGATCGCAGTCCTAAGTCTTTCACGATTTCAGGCTTTCGAATGCCGAAACGCTTGGACCCCTTTGTCCTTAGGATTCTCGATCCTTCGAATCCCGATTTCCCAAAATTGTCTCCCTTTCGGGATTTTCCTTCGAAGACCTAGATTGTTGCCATGCGTCCCCTAGAGATGGACGGTCCTCGTCACTTCACGGTTTCGGGAACTAAATTGCTTATGGGTTCTTTCCCTCGGAACTCCTGAAGTTCTGATTCCCGACCTCCTATATGCTGAAATGACATTGACCGACCCCACACTGGAGCTTTCCACCTTATCAGGGTTTCGGACTTCACGGTTCCGAAATGTGTGTGCTTCCTGTCTTCAGGATTCGCGAAACGCCGAATCCCGAAATGCCGATGGCTTCCGATCTCCACCACGTGTTCCAATCAATGGACGGTCCTCTATCATTTGCGATTTCGCGAAGTCAAATGCCGATGTCCTCCTGTCCTCCTAGACCCCGAAAATATGACATGCGAAATGCCGACGGGCTCTTGATTATTGCCACCTGTCTCAACTAACGGACGGTCCTGATTCGGTCTCGGGATTTCGCGACTTGTGATTCCTTAATGTTGTAGTTTCTCTGTCAACTTAAAACCTCGGTAGCTGAAATACCGATGGGTGCTCGATCTCCTCCATGTGTCCCAACAGATGGACGGTCCAGATCAAGATTAGGGTTTCCATTATGAAGTGACCCGATCTCCTGTCCTCTGGACTCCCGATATCCCAAATTTCGAAGTTTCGATATCCCGACGCCTTTCAGGACCTTCACTCTGCCTGCGAGAGTTTAACCCTCGTGCAACTCCAGTCAGATCCTACAGCTGATGGTTAACTAGGTGAGGATCCAACGACTCACGATCTCTTGAGCTTGAAACTTTGGAAACAACCATGACCTCCTTGCTTCTCTATCAGATTGGATGGCTGGCGGGATTTCACTAATCCTCTACAAATAAAATTTGATCATTCGTCTCTTCCCTTTGACGACTTAGCAGGTTTGAATCCTTTGGGGGTCTTCCACAACTTCCAGCCTTTCAAGAACCTCCTACACGCATTCCTTGCGGCAACCCTCAATCACTTTAGTGTTGAACACCTTTAACTTCGCACACTCCTTGCAGCAACAAATCCTTCAATATCTTCTCAGGTTTCAAACCCTGGATTCAAGCTTGGTCTGTGCACACACTGCATGACTCCTGTTCCTAACTGCACCTTTGAGGGAATGAGAAAAAAAGATAATCTATCTGAGCTTTCGGAGACAAACCTCTGAACCCTTCTTTTGTCAATGCACTCCTTGCGAACAATTCAACTGCACTCGTTGCAGGAACCCTCACTCAGATAGAGAAACAATTGAAACTCAATTCCTAACTCTTTCTCTCTCAGACTTCAAACATTTAACAAGAAATCATCCATACACAACATAGAAAGAAAATTTATAACAGAAAGAGTAAAATTATGAACATACCATTCAACATACACATACAAGAAACAACTACAATGCCATGAATCTGAATTAAGACTTCTTCTATTGACTTAATCTCTGTATAGGGGTGTTGTTCAATTACAGTTTCTCTGTTCCAGCTCTGTATGCTTTCTCCTCCTTCTTGGTAATGTTCTTTACTACTCTGCTCTCAATTTTCATCCTCCTTCTATGTTACAATTACACAATGAGGGTGTCTATATCCATTTTCCCTCCACTCCTAAATCTGTCAACTTTGAGAATTCAAAGCTACCTACTAACATAAATGCTTTCTACCTACTATGGACGAGAGAGGATCTCTCATGGTCCTTTACAATATACAAGTACGCCTCTCCTTAACTATCACATTTACGTTTTGGCGCATTTATCTTCAAAAGGTTTTTAAATAATTTATCACGTGTCTAAAATGTGTTGGCGCTTGTTGAAAAGTCAACAAGAAACATGTGTCTAATTTAGTTTTCCCTTAATTAAATTAGACAATAAATATTAATCTATTATCTCATTCATAACTGAGTGATTTGGAATTGTAACAGAATTATAAGTGTAGTTAAGTGAATTAATATCAGTTGTACTAGTTGTAACTAACCATGCACTAGTGAGAGTTCAGTTAATCAGTGAACTCACATGCAACTGAAGATTCGCCACGGTTAACTACATGCATGTCAGTTCCAATAGAGATCCAATTGAGATAACAGGTGAAAGGGACAGTTTGGCTATCCGTTGTGATTTGTTCACACATGCAGTGAATATGCTTATGAGCATGTACAAACGAGGCAATTGTATTCATTCGATTCATTGTGAGAATTTGGATTGTAGAGTTTGTGCAGAGGAGGCAGGCTGTCTGGACACGAAAATTGGCGCATGTATTTTCTAATTTGTGTATGACAGTGTGAGATGATTGTATTGTACTGAGAGCTCTTGGATTAGAGTTTTGTATGAGATTGTTTCATGATTCATGATATACATAATATATGATAGTGGGGTTTTTATCTTTACGTTTTCCCGGTAAAACTTTTGTGTTGTGTTTTATTGATATTTCACTTTGTGCATTGTGGTTGTGATCGTGGTTTAATTGCTTCCGCAATAATAATAGTAGAAGCGATTTTGTATTTAACAAGTGGCAGAAATTGTTAGATCAGGAGAATCGCAGGAATACATTAATTTGTATCAAAATTTCTTCAGTGCTTGCCCCACGCTCGCTTGAAATTAGCGATGCTCCTGCATCAAAAAAGTATGTATTTTGGAGCATAAGGATGAAAAAATATATATAGGCACATGGATTTGAAATTTGGCAATCAATTGTAGATGGATACATAACACCAACAGTTCCGCCAACAAATGACAAAGAAGTGAAACTCGGTCAGAATAATTCCAAATCCAAAAATGCACTTTTGAAGGGTCTTAGTGAAATGATATTCACTAAAGTTGCACATTGTAAATCCGCTAAAGAGATTTGGGACAAACATGAAAATATTTATGAAGGAGATTCAAAAGTCAAAGAAACAAAGCTTCAAACTTACAGAGGTCAGTTCAAACAACTTAAGATAAAGGAAGATGAGAATATTGTAGCTTACTTTTTACGAGTTGATGAAACAATAAATGCAAACATAGGATTGGGAGAAGAAATCAAAGAATTTGTAATTGTTCAAAAAGTACTAAGATCTCTTCCTATGAGATTTGACCCTAAGATATCAACACTAGAAGAAAGATCAGATCTAAACTCAAGAAGCATGGACAAATTACATGGAATCTTCACAACATATGAAATGAGAAATGAATAGGAAAATCCAGATATAAAAGAAGAAGCTTCAAAGCATCCAAAAAGTCAAAGCAAAAGGGAAGGAAAAAAGAAGAACATAGAAGCAGAAGTGACGCCTTGGAAGATGATGAAGAAGTGGCCAACTTTGTCAAAAGACTAAACAAGGGAACCAACGATAGGTATAGAGGTAATGTTCATTTCATTTGTTTTAATTGTGATGGTATTGGTCATTTTGCTAACAAATGTCCTTATAATAAAAAGAGAAATGATTAAGGTTACTCAAAAGGAAAACAAACATATAAAGGCAAAATAACCATAAAAAAGTTTTCAAGAAAAGCTTATGGACTAAAGAAGACATTTCATCATCAGATGAAGATGAATTCAGTGACAATGAGACAAAAATAGTTCTATTCATGGCAGTATAAGACTCTGATAAAGAAGACTCCGAAGAAGAATATGAAGAAGCCGAAGAAGAATTTGAAAATGTCGAAGAAGAAATTGAAGAGGTAGAAGTTGACTACCAAGAGGAATTAATGTGTGCCATAGAAGTTATCAGAAGAGAAAAGAAGAAAAACAAGAAACTACAAGCAAAACTAGACAATAAAGAAGATACTCAAGAACTAGAACAAATGATCACAAATTTGAAGGTTCAAATATAAGAAGATAAAAGAATTGAAGAAGCACTCAAAGAACAACTAGAAGAAAAAGACGAGATCATTGGAAATTTGGAAGCAAAGATTGTCACATTAAGAAAGGATCTTCAAAAGAAAAATATGTAGAACAACTCAAAAGTTTTTAATTGCATTATTAGCAGTAAAAAATATCATCATGACAAGTCCGGACTTGGATACAATTAGACATAAAAAGGATCAAGCTCCAAGAAAACAAATAAATAAACATATCAAAAAATCTATGCAGAAACAATCAAGGGGGATAGGAAGATCTACAAGGAATATTATAGGGACACTCCTCCACCGAGAAGATTCAGATTTTAGAATCAACAACCGAAAGATAGGCCTCAGGAAGAAAAATAATTTATAAGAGTACCTCCTTTAAGAAGATATTCAACTCTCGGGTATCAAACTATCTTTTTTGGTTTATGTTATGCATGTAATAATTTTGGAAATAAAGATGTGAATTGCAGAGCTAACAAAAGGAACAAAAACAACTTTGAAAGTCATACACAAAGGGGTTATCCAAGAAGGCCTAGTGAAACACATATAATAAGTTACAACATGTTTGAATCTTTGAGCACTGAAGTGGAATGTTACAAATGTAACAATTTTGAACACATGGCCAAATATTGCAGAATGACAGTCCCTCCTAGAGAACCACAATAGAATAACAACAGTCACAGACATGAACCTCAGAAAAGGACATGGATAAGAAAGAAAGATCATTATAACAATGGATCAGTCTCCTTCGGAAATGATGATTCATTTAAAATTATTGGAAAAGGCACAATCAGAATTGGGAACAAGAATACCAAGGCAGAACATGTTCTACTAGTAGAAGATATGAAACATAATCTTCTAAGTGTGAGTCAAATGTGTGATTGAGGTCATAAAGTTACTTTCGATTCACAAAAATGCGAGATAAGAAAATAAGGTTCAGGAAAATTGATTATTACAACTGTGAGAACTTCAAGCAACATATATGTATTAAGTGAAATTGGAAATGAAAAGTGTTCTCTAGGAAAGGAACATGAAAGTTGGCTATGGAGCAGAATAATGGGTCACATACATTTTGATAACCTTGTCAAAGTCAGCAAAAGAGAAGCAGTCAAAGAAATGCCCTGGATCACGAAACCAACCAACACTTTATGCAAGCATTGTCAACAAGGAAAGAAAACAAAGACCAGGTTTAAATCAAAGGAATATTCAATGACAAGACCACTGGAAATTGTGCATACTGATCTAGTTGGACCAACTATAACAAATGGTTTAAAAGTTGAGAAATACTTTATGTTATTAGCTGATGATTATACAAGAATGACTACAGTTTGGTTTCTCAAGAATAAGTCATAAGCTTTTGAAAACTTCAAGATCTACAAGGAAATGGTTGAAAATGAAATGGATTCAAAAATCAAATGCTTGAGATCTGATAATGGAGGAGAGTTCACTTTAAAGGAATTTATGGACTACTACAATAGTCATGGAATAAAAAAGAAATTATCCGTTGCTAAGACACCTCAACAGAATGGAGTTGTTGAAAGAAAGAACAGGACAATACATGAAATGGCTCGAACAATGCTAATGGATTCCAAATTGACAGATATATTTTAGACACAGTCAGTGCATACAAAAGTTCACATTCAAAATAGATTAATGCTTAGACACAAAATCGAAAAAACTCCCTACGATCTATGGAAAGGAAGACCAACAAATGTGAAGCACTTCATAGTTTTTTGAAGCAAATGCTACATCAAAAGAGAAGATGGAAAAATGGGAAAGTTTGACTCTCGTGTGGATAAAGGAGTACTTGTTGGTTACTCAAGTACAAGGAAATAATACAAGTGTTACAATCTAATATTGAACAAAGTTGTAGAAAGCATCAACGTAACAATTGATGAAACATGTAGACCAGAATCAAAGGAAGAAGAAAATGAAACACTGGAACAACTTTTCGAAGAAGAAGCATAAGATGAAAAGGAAGTAGAAGAGTGTTAGGAACCAAATATCAATATAGCATAGAAAAAACTCAGAATAAGTACTCAACACCTTGAAAAGGAGAGAAATTCAGATAATAAGCCTCTTCGGGGGGGGCAACCTCCTTATGCCCACATAAATGTCCAAATACAAGATGATTCCAAATGAAAATGTCTCCTTGGTATATATAGGAGACTAGGAGGTATAATTATAACTAATGGAGTAAATCCACCATAAATAAAATAACATTACTAATGTAATATGCCCCAATTAAGGGGTAATGAGCCACTATTTAGGGATTAAAATGCCCCTCCCCTTGAGATAAGTGTTGTCTGCAATGCTTGAGTAACTCTAGATGCTTTTGTATAAAAGATTAATCTTCCCAAGTGGAATCTTCAGCCAGTAGTTTCCTCCATTTAATGAGATACTCTGAAATGGATCTATTCCTCAGCTGGCGAATTCTTGTGTCAATGATGGATTCAGGCTCCAATATAATTTTTCCTTCCTTTTCAAGTTATACAAATACAGTTTGAGTTGAGATATTGTCACCTATAACTTTCTTTAAGCATGAAACATGGAAAACTGGGTGTACTCGTGAAGATGCATGAAACTCCAATTTGTATGCCATAGTACCAATCTTTTGCAACACCTTATAAGGGCCATAGTACTTTGGTGATAATTTATTATCCTTCTTGGCTTTCTTGAGGGACATCTGTTTGTATGGTTGTAGTCTTAAAAACAACCAATCCCCTACTTCAAAACTTCTTTCACTACGATGTTGATCTGCTTGTTGTTTCATGCGATTCTGTGCCATGGTCAGGTTGTCCTTTAATATTTGGAGAACTTGTTGTTGATGCTCGATGTGATCTTACACTTCTTGAACCTTAGATTTTTATTTTAGACAAGAAGTGATGGAAGGAGGGTGTTATCCATAGAGTGCCATAGATGGTGTCATTTTTGTTGCAGTATGAAAGGAAGTGTTATACCACCAATCTGCCAAGGGTAACCATTTGAACCATTGTGTTTGTTTATCAGAGACAAAGCAATGAAGGTAGCCTTCAAGACATTTGTTCACTACTCAGTTTGTCCATCAGATCGAGGATGATAGGATGGGTTATGAGCCAATTGAGTACCCAAACAAGAAAATAATTCTGTCCAAAAATGTCCAGTGAAGATGGGATCTCTGTCACTTACAATAATCTTTGGGCTGCCATGTAGCTTTTGAACTGTCTCCATGAATGCGGTGGAAACTGTATTGGATTTTAAGGGATGAGAGAGTGCAAAAAAGTGTGCGTACTTGGTCAGTGTTAGGGTCCTAACCCACACATAGGTAGAACAATATATTCAGATGTAATAAAGGTCAATAGTAATAAGGCATTTCAATAAAATAGAATAAGGTGGATGGAAGAAGACCTAACAGAAGCTTCCGCTTCTAGAAGGATCTTCCTCTAGATGCTTCTTTTTAGTATAAATAGGAGTCGAGGGTATGAAAACCCTAACTTGGATATTATTATAATAGAGCTCTTCTCAACTGGAGGTTGCCCCCTTGAAGAGGCCCATGAACATTGCTTTCATATTCAAAGTGTTATTTCTGTTATTATTCTCATATCATTTCAGTGCTATTGTGGTGAATGTTCTAGTTATTTTGCTGTTATTCTACCATTACTAGCATTTTATTTCTGTTCTACATACATTTTTTATCTGGTATATTACAAGTGGTATTAGAGCACTTTCCTTGGCAGAAAGTGTGGGTTAAATTTTTTTTCCAGGGTAGAGACGTATTCCAATGTCTTTAAGCCACATAGATATGTCATTACCGCATAAAATCGCGGTTGAGTGATTCATACACGCAGGAAATACAAGTGGTACTTAAGCGCACATCTGTTGGCCACCCTTGTAACCCCTGTTGGTACCCCTTTGAGTGGTAGCGGATCAGAAAACACCTGTGTACGGATCAACCTAGATTACTTGAAAGCCCTCTTTAGATAAACTGATCGACCGCCTGATGTTGGTCACTATAATTACTTATTAAATAAACAATCAAGTGTTATATAAATTGTCAACCTAGGGAAGTCTATTATTTCAAAGGTAATCAAACACTGTATATGCTCAATCTCAAAAGCAACCTAGAGTTGTAGTAAAAGTACATTAATCACACCTTGCCTTGAACACATTGAAGTTCTACTTTGAATTACAGAAAAGCAACCTACCTATTGCAGAATTCAGAGTTTAAAGAAATAATTATCTGAAGAATCCTGGATTACATTAAGAAATAACAACCTAAGAAAGAAATCCTTCAAGATACTACAAAATGAAAGACCAACTATTATGTAACAGAGAACATGACCCTATTCCTGTAATTTCTTATTAAATAAACAATCAAGTGTTACATAAATTGTCAACCCATGGAAGTCTGTTATTTCAAAGGTAATCACACACTGTATATGATCAATCTCAAAAGAAAACTAGAGTTGTAGTAAAAGTACATTAATCACACCTTGCCTTGAACACACTGAAGTCCTACTTTGAATTACAGAAAAACAACCTACCTATTGCAGAATTCAGAGTTTAAAGAAATAATTATCCGAATAATCCTGGATTACATTAAGAAATAACAACCTAAGAAAGAAATCCTTCAAGATACTGCAAAAGGAAAGACCAACTATTCTGTAACAAAGAACAAGACCCTATTCCCCAAGCATGAATCTTCAGCACCTGTTTCCGACTATCACACTTTCATGAACTCATTACTTAATCAAAATGATTGACACACACTGAAGGCTAATTATCTCCTAACAGAGAACATGACCCTATTCCCCAAGAAGGAATCTTCAACACCTGTCTCTGATTATCACACTTTCATAAATTCACCAAACATGATTGCTAATTAGAATGATTAACAGTTACCCAAGCATGAATTATATGAAAACAATGTAACAATAAGTGAAGCAGAGTTTCAGCAAAACAAAGTTCAGTAAAGTAGAGTTTCAACAAAATAATATTTAATCAAAGCATGAACAAAAATAATACTAACACACTACAAAACTAATGGGTGAATCTTGTGAAGAAGGTGGGCCCTCCCTTCTCACAAGATTCCCCAGAAACAAAAGGAACTAGGAAGGAATGCTCAGAATAATCTTTTATTCATCTGTCAACTGTATCATGTTACAATGTTTGAAGTAAGCACGTCCTTCTCTGTAATTCCTCGCTTAGCCAAGAAGGATCCCTCTAATGATGATTTCCCCTTATTTAAAGAGGAGAATCCCCTCGATACAATTAATCATCAAAATACATGTGCTCATACGAATCCTATTCTTAGTCAGATATAATCTTCTATACTGGAATAGGATATCCTGGTCTCCCGTAACAGAATGCCATTACAATAGTTGAAATGGTGCTGAGTGAGGTGTAGCTATTGCCGCTGGTGTAACATCTTCTTTATTTATCTTCTTGTTACTACTGTTGTGTACTGTTTCAGCATCGCAAATTGCAGGCTGTTTCAACAACGGGATTTGCGTTTTGACTATTTCAGCAACATAGTCTCAAGCAGCAGCGATGGTTAATTCTGGCTCAGGGTGCGGCTGTTGTGGTCAGTGTAACAACTTATTCTTCCTGTTGTGTGAATTGTTGTTTCAACATCGTAGACCACAGATTGTTTCAGCCATGGGGTTTGCGTGCTTTTGACTATTTCAGAAATGTCCTTCAAACAACAACAATAATCTGCAGTTCGAACTGTTTCAACACTTATATATTCTTGATCGATGGTTAAGTATGAGAGTAATGTAAAATTATATGTAAAACAAATTAAAAATATAGCAAAGAGAAGAGACGTTATATACCTTTGGAAAGATAGGGTAAGGTGATAATGTAAGCTTAAATGTAAGTGGAAAAATGATGTAATGGTAGCAAAAAGTGTGAACAAAAAGGTACATTATAGGGTCCTAACATCCCCCCCCAACTTAAAAGGTTGCATGTCCTCAGGCAACTTCAATCTGAATCAGAATATGAATACCGACTCTGAGCGTGTAAGTTACTTAAGCAGTAGCTGTGGAAAGTGCTGTCTGTTGGAGCTCTGAATCCTTGAACACGCTGTAGCCTTTGCCAAGCTGTTGTTTCAGCCTTCTTGGGAAACTTATGATGAACTTGATATTTCTCTGCTGGCATCCACAGAATAGGAAAATGAAACTGATAACCTATCCAGCTTTCAACACATTGCTGAACACATTTGATGTAGCTAGGCACCTGAGAGATTGTTGTCTCAAGATTGGTGGGGCTAAAGGGATTGCGTTCCTGTCTTTTCTCAGCAGATTGTTGCCAAAACATGTTATTTTCTTGTAGGGCAGCGATCTCTGTGGATTTAATGAACTGTTGACAATCCTGAAGTACTGTTGTCTGTAATTGCTGAATATATTGAATCATCCCTGGTTTCTTCAAAAACTGATAATACTCTGCAACAAAGGTGGCAGCGTTCTATGGTTCTGGCCATATCCAGAGAAGGCGGTTATCCTCGTTATGCTTGGCATTTAGGAAGTCATTCTACCATGTAATCTGATTGTTAAGGAAGGAGGTGAGTGCCCGAATCTGGATATCACCAACAAGAGGGTTAAGGTTAAGCTGTCGGTTCTCAGGGATGGCCTCATTATGAATATATACCTCACAAAGGAGGTGTTGATCCATAGTAGAGGCTTCTACAAAGGTTCTAACAAAATCTGTTGGATTTAATACTGCATGTGGTCTGCCTTCTTTGATTGATTTAATCTAAAAAAATGTAAGTCGTTCCATGAGAAAAATAGAGTAATTGGAGGATGGTTTCTTTGCAGCCAACAAATTTTGTGCCAAGTCAAACATCAGGAGCAATTTGACTTTTATCTCTTTATTCTGCTTCTTATGGGCATGAGATTCTTGGCGTGTTTGCTCCAAAGCTTCCCAGTTTGAATAGATGTGGTTTAGCCAGAGTAGTCTGTGCTCTTGCAGGCTTTTATTTTGTGTAACAACAGACTCTTTTTTCCATTTGTCCCTTATTGCCTGCTCATCCCATGGTTGAGTTTGTGTTTTAGCATCGCGAGTGATAGGCTAAGGTAGGGTCTGAGTGGCTTGTTCCACAAGAGTATGGGTATTGATCTGGCTAGGAGGGGCAGATTCATCAATAGACAGTGTTTGTACAACTTTATTAAAAAAAACATGGGCTTCAGATGTGGCAATTGTTGTAGGCCAGGGTTCATTTTGAATTTTGGAAGGTCCTACTGGTTTTTGTGTAACAACAGGGTTTTTTCTTTGACTGCAAAATTCGTAGGTGCATGGCAAGCTCCAGGCATTGGAATTTGAGTTACTTTGTAGCCTGCTTGATAATAGATGTCCCCACATTGGCTACACATATACTCTCTATACTGATTCTCTGTTGTATTTTCCTCTGTCATGGTCGCTATGCGAGCTAGGGTGTACAATTTAAGTTCCTTCTCATAGGCTTCCTTTACCATGACTAGCTCTTGCTTGTAGGCTTCCAGTTCAGATCTTAGAAACTCATTTTATTGTAAGACAGAGGCCATTGTTGGTTCTGGTTGTTGATATTTCAAGGGTATATTAAGAGGGGTGACTGGTTATTGTGTAATAGTCACAGCCACACTAGCTGGTTCTTTTGGAGCAGCTACAGGATTGGCAGCTGATTCTTGTATTTTAGCTTCTTGATGTAGAGAAAGTAATGTTGTGGCACCCTGGGCATTTGATTCCCGTATTTCGGTAACAATGTCAGCAGTTGGTTCTTGTGTTTCAGTTGTAGCTGGTTCTTGTGTAACAACTATAGCTAGTTCTTATGTTTCAGCTACTGAATGGGTAGTTGGTTCTTGTGTTTAAGCTATTGAATGAGTAGCTGGTTCTTGTGTTTCAGCTACTGAATGAGTAGCTGGTTCTTGTGTTTCAGCTACTGGATGAGTAACTGGTTCTTGTGTTTCAGCTACTTGATGAGTAGCTGGTTCTTGTGTTTCAACTACTTGATTTGAAAATGATGATGTCGCAGTACACTGGGCCTCTGGTTCTTGTGTTTCAGTGCCCATAGGTGGAATAGGTAAAAATTCTGGAATTTGGGATGGTGAAGGTGTACGGGGTTTTAGCCGGATGGGTTGGGGGTTTAGGGCAGTGGCAGTAGTGGCTGCTCTTGTTGAGGTCCTTGTTCATTTTATTTGTAAAAAGGAGGGAAAAGGAGGAATTTTCTTTCGTTTGTGTGGGGGTTTTTCCTCAGTGATGGGGCAGGGTGAGTTGTCTGGTTCAGAATCATCGCTAAGGATATGAACGGTAGGAGTGGATGATTCTGGTAAGATGTGGGGCGGGCTTGGTATGGTAGGAAGGTTAATTGGATTAACTGGGTCTGTAGGCGGACTGTTAGGTACTTCCGCAGGGTCTGGAGGGTATTGTGGTTGTTGTTCCTGAAGATTTTCAGAATGTTCAACAACTTCTTGGGGGTCTATGGGTGGGTTGTTTAGGAGAGGATTTTGTTGGGAAAAACCCTTTTGGATAAGTAGTTGAGCGAGATGGTGATGAGTGAGGGAAAGGGCGAGATTTTTAGCCTTTTTACAGTAATGAGACATATTTCTAAGACATCCGAGAAGATAGTAGGGAATATTCACCAATCTAGCATGTCGTAAATGAGACAACAAGACAAAATCATACTGGTAGACTACCTGGTATCGGCCTTCATAGGTAAGGTAATGCTTGACAAACTCTGCAACTTTTGGCCAAGGAGGCGGCAACGAGCTAAGTCGAACACCCCGGCCTTTAGGCTCAATTTGTTCCCCTGGTAAGAGAAAATCCTACTGGGCATTAAGAATGATGTGTTTGCGACTGAACCAATGAATTCCAGTGATAGGGAGACCCTAAACCTATGCTATATCATCCTCTGTAACTGGAATTCGAACCCCTTGAACAATGGAATAATATTCCTCAAGATTTCGAGCAAATTGAAGAACCTGTTGTTGATCAAATCCTTGGAGCCTCTGAAAATAACCCAGTCATCCTGCCTATAGAAAAATTTGATAGACTTATGGATATAGTTCCAACAGGGTTGTCGTGGCAGGTTCGTACTGTATAACAGGGCCTCCCATAGCTAACAACTCAGTAAAATGCACCGTCAGAGAGTCAAGTAACCGCTTCTGAGCAGAGTAAGTTTTTCGGGTGAAGGCATGCAAATAGTGGTGAAACAAATGAAAGGATGGTAAAAAAAAGAATGATGGTGGTCGGTTCATGTGAAATGATGGTATAAGATTTCGATATTTATCCCCCCTCAAGTACAGTTAACATAATGATTTTACATGAGTGATAATAATGAGTTGGGATCTTCTCATTAACCATAGTTCAATTGTATTTACGTATAAAGTTTACATACCTCATCTTTACCTTTAATTAGTACTTCAAACAAAATATAGTGCCTGTCCATAATAGTTCTGCAGTAGTCATGGGGGAGACTTTTGATTTGTTAGACAAATTGTATCAAGGATTTGTTAAGTGGAAGGACAAAATGTGGTATGAGAGAAAAATAACTTATTGACAGGGAATGCTAAAAAGTTGGTGTTTCAGCAATGGGGGAAAAGGCGAAAAATTGTTGAACAGTGGTGTTTCAGCAATGGGGAAAAAGGCGAAAAATTGTTGAACAGTGGTGTTTCAACAATGGGGAAAAAGGCGAAAAATTTCTGAACAATGGTGTTTCAGCAATGGGGAAAAAGGGCGAAAAATTCGGAAAAGTGGTGTTTCGGCAATGGGGGAAAAGGCGAAAAATTGCTGAATAGTGGTGTTTCAGCAATGGGGAAAAAGGGGAGTAGTGTTTCACAAGATGAAGCTTGGATATTCTTGAAGTAAGATCGTCCTTTCTTGGTAGGCCTTTTCTTTGATCGAGAATCTGCAAAAATCAATTGTAACATGCCATTCCTTGACATGGATTATTAGTAAAAGAAATATAATCTAATACTAAAGGAATTAAATTCAAAAGAATTAATTGCAATGAGGGGTAGGAGGCCCCTCTAAAAAGAGGTAATGAAAGTATGCCACACATGTGGCCTTAAAATCTTCTTTGGAAATAGGGCGCTGGTACAGACATAGCCGATGACCATTCACAAGTAACGGTGTTTTAGAGTCATCGACTGTGAGGAGACTTACTGTTCCATTGGGGAAAACAGTGTCCACTTCGTAAGGTCCAAGCCATCTTGTACGTAGTTTCCCTTGAAATTATTTAAACCAAGAATCATACAGTAAGTCCCAATTACCTTTTTGGAATTGCTTATTCTTGATGGTTTTGTCATGCCATTTTGATCTTTGTTATTGAATCATAGTTTTCTGATGAATGACATCTAGTCTTTTTTCATCCAATTCATTAAGCTGCTGCAACCTGGCTATCTGTGCATCATTCAAATCAAGGTTGACAGCTAAAGCAGTCCTTAAGGTTTTGATTTCAAATTCCACAGGAAAGATGACACTTTTTCCATAAACTAATTCATAGGGAGAGAATCCTGTAGTATTTCTCCAGGTAGTTCTGTAGGCCCATAATGCTTTAGGGAGCCTGTGAGACCAGTCCTTTCTGTTTTCCTTCTCTGTTTTTGTGAGAATGGCTTCTATTACTTTATTTGTGATTTCCACCTGTCCATTGGCTTGGGGGTGGTATGGTGTAGTCATTCTATGTTGAATATGATATTTTTGAAGGGTGGCTTTAAAACCGTGAGAAGTGAAAGGAGGTCCCCCATCTGTAACTAATTCTCTAGGCACTCCAAATCTGATAAAGATGTCTTCAAGTAGAAAATCTAGAACCGCTTCTTCAGTAGCTCCGTGGAGTGCTTTAGCTTCCACCCATTTGGTCATATAATCTGTGCAGACCACTATATAAGCTTTTTGATTGGATGGGGGGTTAATGGGTCCTACAAAGTCTAAGGCCCATCTTTCAAATGGTTCGAGTACTACCTGGGGATTTAATGGAATTTCATCTCTATGATTAGGTTGGCCCATTCTTTGATAGCTATCACAGGCCCAGACGTATTTCTTTGCATATTTAAAAAGTGAGGGCCAATAATATCGCATCCTGAGAATTTTATGTGCTGTTCTTTTATCAGAAAAATTCCCTCCACAAGGGCCATCATGAAAAGCTTTTAGTAAGTCATAAATCTCATCTTCTCTAATGCACCTTCAGATTTCTTGATCAAGTCCTGTGTGGAAAAGACACCCACTTATCCAGCTATACCGAGCACTTTGTTGAATGATTCTTCTTTTCTCCTGGTGGGATAGGTGTGGTGGTAACTTCCCTGAAACCAAGTAGTTAGCGATGTCTGCATACCATGGTGAGTGAGCAGATACTGCAAATAGATATTCATCAGGAAATGAATCATCTACTGGGGTATTATCATCAGGTGTTAACCGAGAAAGGAAATCAACAACTACATTTTCTTTTCTTGGTCTATCTACAATTGTAATATCAAATTCTTGTAATAATAATAACCATCTGGTAACTCGAGCATTTGTGATAGGTTTGTTCATTAGATATTTGATATTTGAGTGATCAATATGGACAAGAGTAGAGTATCCAGTGATGTAATGTCGAAATTTATTAATAATATAGATAACTGCTAAGAATTCCTTTTTGGTAACTGTATAGTTAAGTTCAGCAGGAGTCATATTCTTGCTAATGAAGTAAATAACATAAGGGAGATGATTTTCTTCTTGTCCCAAGACAACTCCTATTGCAGTATCTGAAGCATCAGAGGATATATGAACGAGGAGTGTCCAATCAGGTCCTCTTAGAATAGGGGCTATAGATAACTGATGTTTAAGTGTATTAAATGCTTCCTGGCAAGGGTTAGTCCACTTGAATTCAACATCTTTCATTAGTAACACAAACATAGGAGAAGCTATTTTGGAAATTTTTTTGATAAATCTTCTGTAGTATCCAGCATGTCCTAGAAAAATTCTCACCTCTGTTTGGGTTTTGGGAATAGGAAGATTTTTAATGACTTGTATCTTGGATGGATCCACCTGGATTCCTTGAAATGAAATAAAATGTCCAAGCACTATTCCTTCACTCATCATCATATGACATTTTTCTGTACTTAAGGAGAGGTGGGCTTGTATGCATCTTTTAAGTACTTTCTCAAGGTTTTGTAGTGCTTCCTGAAAAGAAACACCATAAGGGGTAAAATCATCCATACAAATTTCCATAGAGTCATTAAGCATATCATAAAAGATTCCTATAACTGCTCTTTGAAAGTTTGCTGGTGCATTACATAGTCCAAATGGGAGAACTCTATAAGAAAAAGTTCCCCAAGGGCTAGTAAAAGTGGTCTTATCTTGGTCTTGGGGTGCAATTTTGATCTGATTATACCCACTGAAACCATCTAAAAAGGAGAAAAAATTCTTCCTTGACAAACTGTCTAACACCTGATCAATGAATAATAAACGAAAAGTGATCTTTTTGAGTGGCTTTATTTAAGGCTCTATAGTCTACACATACTCTCCATTTCCCGTTTTTCTTAGGAACTATTACCAATGGGGAAACCCATTCAATGTCCGATATAGGATATATAAACCCTGCATTGAGCAATTTTTGAAGTTCTTCTTTAAGAATTTCTCTTAAATTAGGGTTCATTCATCGTTGAGATTGGAAGATCGGTCAACGATCTTCCTTGATATATATACGATGAGTGCATAATTCGGGAGAGATTCCTTTCATATCTGTATAGTCCCATGCGAATGCTTCTTTATGTTCAAGAAGTAATCTCATTAATTGTCGTGTTTCAGCATCTGTCAGGTTAGGGTTTATGTTCAGTGTTTTGCCAAGTTCAATTTCTACTGGTATACTTTTAGAAGAGATGGTGGCTGATGTTTGAGGTGGGTTTTCAAAGCTAAGGTTTTCCTGGTTATCTGACTCCAAAAGTGAAGCTAGTTGGTTATGAGTTTCTGGAGTCACGAAGGAGGGTTCACAAATAAAATTATTAATTACTTCATCCTCGGTGGCATCTTTAAGGCTTAAGGCTTGTCCGATAGTTAATATGGGCTGAGTAGTTTGATCATCAAAGTCTATCCATACAAAATTATCATTATTAATCAAGGGTGTAGCGTGAGGGTAGAGGGTAAGTTGTTTAGTCTCATATCCATTGGAAATTGTCATTGATCCTGATCTACAACTGATAAAAGCGTCTGCTGTGGCTAGCCAAGGCCTGCCCAAAATTAGAGGGTGGCCCCCCAACTTTGTTTTAGGTTGTAATACCACAAAGTCAGCTGGATAATTCCAGGATTCCACTGAGATAATTAGGTCTTCAATGACTCCTTCCGGTTTGATTGTAGAACGATCATCTAATTCTAGGATGGTTGGGGTGTCTCTAATTTCATTCTGTAGTTGTAACAGTTGTGAGGTTTCCAGAGTCATAATATTGATAGCAGCGCCTAAGTATACCAGGACTCGAGGGATTATCATTTTTCCAATTTGCACTGAGATGGTAGGATGGCCGGGATCACCATATTTAACTGGGGGAACTTTACCTGACATTAGTGCAGATAGATCACCCATGACATGGACTGTGAGGGGATCTTTAGTTTTCCTATCGGGTTTCTTAACACAAATGTCTCGCATAGTCCTGTCATAAATTGGTACATCTCGTAGTGCTTGTAGTAGTGGAATTTTGACATAAAGATTTTGTAATTCCCCTAGAATATTGAAAGCAGGTGTCTTAGGAGTTTTAGTCAAAGCTAAACGCTCAGGAAATGGTAGTTTTGTTGTTTCAGCAGCAGTGTTAGAGGATGATTGTACCTCTTTAGGTACATCATGCTTTTTTGTTTCCTCTTTATCAGAAGAGGTAACATCAACAATGATAGGTTCTACTATATTCCTAGATCGTAACTGAATATCATTGCATTGTGCAGGGAAAAGAGAAAGTGTAGGCTGGTTGTGAATATCAATGCACTGCACAACTTTATTATTGGAGTTAGGGTTAGGTTGTACAGGTAGTTGGGACCTCATCATTTGATTGTTTGGTGGAGTATCTAATGGTAAGGAGAGTGGTTGCAGAAATTGTGATTGAGGTAATTGATTTGGGAACGGGGGTTGTTGCCCTCTCCAATTTGGATTATATTGGTTAAGGTACGATTGTTGTTGTGGAGGCCAAGGAGTCCACATTGATGGATCAACAAAGGGAGGGTTAGTTTGTTGCATGGGTGGGTAATTCATTTGATTGAGGTATTGCATTTGATTATAGGGAGGGTAATTCGCTTGATTAAAAGAAGGATAGTTATTCCAACGATTAGAAGATGTAAATGGCATATTAGGATTCATACCTTGTCCCTGCGGCTGCCATTGCCTTCTCTGTGTCAACAGATAGACATCTTCAGCTTCTTCATTGGTTGGTTGTAATGTTTCCTTGATTCCTGGTAAAGAAGGGCATTGTTGAGTTTCATGATCCTTATCACAGATGGTGCAAATTGACTTTTTGTCTAATGGGCATTCCCTTCATGGGTGCTTGTCTCTGCATTTAGAACAAAAGATGTACATAGCTTCTTCTGCTTCGGCTTGTTTCTTTTGAATCTGTAGGGTATCAATTTGTGAGGCAAAAGAGCTTAACATTTCAGTTTTAAAACCTTCAAGTAAATTACCTATTTCGGCTCTTGTTGCTCCTCCACTAGCTGATTTTTGGACTCTTGAAAATGTGGTATCCCTGCTATTTGATCTATTCCTTGAAGCTCCTATTGAACATCTTTTAAATAGGTTAACAATTTCATCATATGATTCTTTAGATATGCCCCCTTTTCCAAGCATATTCAACATATCTAGACAGTCATCCCTTACTCCTTTTAGTAATATTTTTTTAAGAATATCTTTACTTACATCGAGGTGATTGGATCTTTGTAGATTATACTGTAGTCTTTCTACAAAGTCCTCCATATTTTCATCCTCTTTTTGTATCATCTTGAATAGTTCCTCTCTTTTTTATCTTGTTCAACAATAGTCTTGGTATTTATGCAGGAATTTCTGTCTCATCTGATCCCATGTTGTGATTATATGACCTCCAAGACTCATGAACCATCTTAGTGCATTTCCTTTCAATGTTGCTGGAAATAGCTTTAATTTTTTAGCATTGGAAATGTAATCATAACTTCTGCATAATATGTCAAACTCAAAAAGGAATTCATCAGGATCCTCTGAAGATAAACCATGAAAGTTAGGTAGCGCTGAGAGTGGAATGTTCTTCATGGGAGCTACCCCTCTAGGAAGATCACCAATAGGAAATCCTAAGGTGGAAAAAGAGTTTTCATCATTTACCTCTCCTTTAGGACCTGCCTGTTCTTCATGATGCAGTTCTTCATTATACTCATCCATGGTTTCTTCTGTTTGTTCCCCTGCTGTGCTTGCTCTATCCTCAATGTTTCCTGCTGGTTTCTCAACTGTCTCAGGACTCCAAATTTCTTTCCTCATTTCAAAGTTCGCTTGAAAGGAAGGTTGGGATTTTGGTTTCCGAGAGTTTGGTCGTTGAGGAGGAACATATTCAAATTTTCATATAATCTCGTCAATATAAGTCTTTCTTCCTCCCCTTCCTCTACCCCTGCCACCTGTAGGGTCAGTTTCTTTGGGGTCTTTGCGTCCTTTCATGCAATCTTTATATCTGAAAGAACATAAGTTCTTTTGAAATCTATAATTACCTTCCCCGACAACGACGCCAAAATGTTGGTCACTGTAATTTCTTATTAAATAAACAATCAAGTGTTACATAAATTGTCAACCCAGGGAAGTCTGTTATTTCAAAGGTAATCACACACTGTATATGATCAATCTCAAAAGAAACCTAGAGTTGTAGTAAAAGTACATTAATCACACCTTGCCTTGAACACACTGAAGTCCTACTTTGAATTACAGAAAAGAAACCTACCTATTGCAGAATTTAGAGTTTAAAGAAATAATTATTCGAATAATCCTGGATTACATTAAGAAATAACAACCTAAGAAAGAAATCCTTCAAGATACTGAAAAAGGAAAGACCAACTATTCTGTAACAAAGAATAGGACCCTATTCCCCAAGCATGAATCTTCAGCACCTGTTTCCGACTATCACACTTTCATGAACTCATTACTTAATCAAAATGATTGACACACACTGAAGGATAATTATCTCCTAACAGAGAACATGACCCTATTCCCCAAGCAGGAATATTCAACACCTGTCTTTGATTATCACGCTTTCATAAATTCACCAAACAGGATTGCTAATTAGAATGATTAACAGTTATCCAAGCATGAATTATATGAAAACAATGTAACAATAAGTGAAGCAGAGTTTCAACAAAACAGAGTTCAGTAAAGTAGAGTTTCAGCAAAACAAGATTTAATAAAAACATGAACAAAAATAATACTAACACACTACAAAACTAATGGGTGAATCTTGTGAAGAAGGTGGGCCCTCCCTTCTCACAAGATTCCCCAGAAACGAAAGGAACTAGGAAGGAATGCTCAGAATAATATTTTATTCATCTGTCAATTGTATCATGTTACAATGTCTGAAGTAAACACGCCATTCTCTATAATTCCTCGCTTAGCCAAGAAGGATCCCTCTAATGATGATTTCCCCTTATTTAAAGAGGAGAATCTCCTTGATACAATTAATCATCAAAATACATGTGATCATACGAATCCTATTCTTAGTCAGATCTAATCTTCTATACTGGAATAGGATATCCTGGTTTCCCATAACAGAATGCCATTACAATAGTTGAAATGGTGCTGGGTGAGGTGTAGCTATTGTGGCTGGTGTAACAGCTTCTTTATTTATCTTCTTGTTACTGTTGTTGTGTACTGTTTCAGCATCGCAAATCGTGGGCTGTTTCAACAACGGGATTTGCGTTCTGAATGTTTCAGCAACATAGTCTCAAGCAACAACGATGGTTAATTCTGGCTTAGGGTGCGGCTGTTGTGGTCAGTGTAACAACTTCTTCTTCCTGTTGTGTGAATTGTTGTTTCAACATCGCAGACCACATATTGTTTCAGCCACGGGGTTTGCGTGCTTTTGACTGTTTCAACAACGACCTTCAAACATCAACAATAATCTGCAGTTCAAACTATTTCAACACTTATATATTCTTGATCGATGGTTAAGTATGAGAGTAATGTAAAATTATATGTAAAACAAATTAAACATATATCAAAGAGAAGAGACGTTATATACCTTTGGAAAGATAGGGTAAGGTGATAATGTAAGCTTAAATGTAAGTGGAAAAAGGATGTAATGGTAGAAAAAAGTGTGAACAAAAAGGTACATTATAGGGTCCTAACACCTGACTATTATAGTGTCACCGAGAACAAACACTCGGGAAGATACTCTCTAGTACCTAGTTAGTCGGGTAATACGGCTAAGGGTACAGTCTATCCTCCTTAGTTAGTTCCCTGAGATATTGGGCCGAGTACTACTGTTGGACCCCACACGTATATTAGAGAGTTATAGCACAGGGAAAACCCTTGTCTGTAGAACCCTTGAATACCTAACCATTGGTGACAGAAACATATACAAATTAAAACAGACAAGATCTATTTCCGTGCAACTATGTTCGGGTTGCCAAGTAAATACACATTTATTTCTGGTTAAGAATTTGGGCATTTCCTCTCTGTAGTATTCTTCAGACCGGAGTCTAACTTCACAGATGTAAAAAAAAAAAAAAAAAAAAGAAGTCTGGAAATGTTTTCACCATTATTTGAGACCTATTCCATCGGATTCATCTCTTCTCCCTTATCACATTCATCCATACCATTTTTTGGAAAAAATTTTGACCCCGTCTGCCCCTTTTCAGTTCCCCCATCCTCATGGCCCATACTCATATCCAAGACTTGGAAGCTCGCTTCAACACCTTGCAATCTGGTCTCATCGAGACTCAACAAGAAGTGAAACAACTCAGTGCCAATGTTTCCGACATCCATACAACCATGCAGTCCTCAAGGGAGAAAATCAAACAAGACCTCACCACCCAGTTTGAATCAGTATTTTTGGCACTCTACACCAAACTACATATCTCTACAGATAACCCTTCCTCTTCCTCACCTCCACATACTAATGGTGACCATTCCTCTCATTCCCATAACTTTCAGAACCATCACTTTCAATGTGACCTACGCCTTTCGTGGGTGGATGTGACCAAATTTGATGGCTCAGACCCCACTGGTTGGGTAACCTAAATGGAGCATTATTTCTCTTTATACAACATTACAGATGACTTGGCCAAACTCCGATATGGTGTTCTCCATATAGATCAAGAACGTTGGCAATGGTGGCAATGGAGAAAAACTTCTCGTCAAGGGTATATTTCTTGGACACACTTTGTGGCAAAGCTTTATGAATGCTTTGATACTGACACCAACCATTTGGGTCGTTTGACAAAGTTGAAGCAATTAGGAACAATGGAAGACTTTATAGCTTCCTTTGAGCGCCTGGATTTTAGAATAGAGGGCATGTATGATTCCTTTTTTTCAGAGTGTTTTATCAGCGGTCTCAAGGATGAGATTCGGGCCCATGTCCTCATGGCTTGGCCTCAGAGTTGGGTGGAGGCTACTAAAAGAGATAAAGAAGCACAACAGGTTGTATCTTCTCAAAATAAAAAACCCTCCTTTATCCCTCACCCTAAACCAGTAAATCCCACTACTCCCTTTGCTCCACTAAAGATCCAAAAATTGACCAGGGATAAAATGGATGAATGCCAACTCAAAGGCCTTTGTTATAATTGTGATGACAAATATTTCCCGGGCCACAAGTGTAAAGAAAAAAATATTTTTATGGCCATCTCCGAGGATATTTCGGAAGAGGATGTAGAAACTTCCCTTGTGTCTGAGTCACCTGAATCCACTGACATAAACCCTCCCTTAGACCCTCCTGAAGTAGAACTGGTCATTTCCCTCAATTCTCTCACTGGCTTCTCCGCTCCCCAAACCCTCAAGCTAATCAGTTACATCAAGCATCAGAAGGTCATCATTCTAGTTGATAGTGGAAACACCCATAATTTTATTCATCGCCGCATTGCCCAAGAAACTCATTGCTACATCCATGCCGTCAATAATTTCCAAATCATGATTGCCAATGGTGGCTCCATGAAATGTGGAGGGCGTTGTGAAAATGTGCATCTCCAAATTGATGACTACCACCTGAAATACCTTATGTTTTCTATCGACATGGGAGGTTGTGACATTGTGTTGGGTGCAGACTGGCTAAGGACTTTGGGTCCCATTCTCATGGATTTTAAAGACTTAACCATGCAATTCAACCAGGAGGGCCACCAATATAAGTTCCAAGTAATCACCGCTAGTTCAACTGAGATCATTAGTTCCCATCGCATGGAAAATCTTCTCAAAAAAGGTCATTCTGGTGTTATCACCCAACTCCATGCCATACAAGCAACATAGACACCCTCGGTCCCATAAGACCTCCAAGCCATCCTTTCTAAACATCCATTGGTCTTTTCCACCCCCAAAGGACTCCCTCCTTCCCATGGTGTTCATGATCATTCCATTACTCTTGTACCCAAAAGCCTTCCTCCCAATATCCGTCCATATCGTCACCCCTTTTCCCAAAAAAATGAAATTGAGAAAATGGTCCAGGAACTACTTAATGCAGGCGTTATCCGCTCTAGTACAAGCCCCTAATCTTCTCCTATGGTCATGGTCCTGAAGAAATAAGGTTCTTGGCGAATGTGCCCTGACTTCTGTGCCCTCAACAAACTTACCATCAAAGACAAATTTCCCATTCCTGTCATTGATGACCTCCTGGATGAATTGAGTGGTGCCCAATTCTTCACTAAACTGAATCTTTGTTCGGGCTACCACCAGATACATATGAAAGAGGTAGACATTCCCAAGATTGCCTTTAGAACTCATGAGGGCCACTATGAGTTTTTGGTCATGCCCTTTGGCTTGTGTAATGCCACTTCCACCTTCCAAAGCCTCATGAATCATGTCTTTTGTCCTTTTTTCTGCCATTTTGCCTTAGTTTTCTTTAATGATATCCTCATCTATAGAAAAACCTGGACAAACTGTCTTGCTCATGTGGATCGAGTTCTCCATCTACTCTCTCAACACCAAATTTTCATGAAACAGTCTAAATGTTCTTTTGGCACCTCAGAAGTAGAATACTTGGGTCATATGGTTGGCAAGGATGGTATCAGGGTGGATCCTAAAACGATTGAAGCTATGCAAGACTGGCCTCACCCAAAGAATCTTAAGATCTTGCGTGAATTTCTGGGCTTAATAGGGTATTATCGCAAGTTTGTGAAGAATTATGGGAATATTACAGCACCTCTCACTGCTCTCCTAAAAAAGAACTCTTTCACTTGGAATCCAACCGCTGCTCAAGCTTTTCAAACCTTGAATATGGCCATGTGCACCACTCCAGTCCTCGCCCTTCCCGATTTCACAAAGACCTTTGTGTTGGAATGTGATGCTTCAGGGAAAGGAATTGGTGTTGTCCTTATGCAAGAGGGTCGACCTTTGGCCTTTACCAGCAAGCAACTATCTGAAAGAAATCTGGGCAAATCCATCTATGAAAAGGAAATGTTGGATATTCAGCATGTTGTTGGTCTCTGGCACCCTTATCTATTGGGGCAACATTTCCAAATTAAGACAGACCATCAAAGACTCAAGTATTTTCTGGAACAACACATTTCCTCCCCAAAACAACAAAAATGGGTGACCAAGCTCTTTGGATATGATTATGAGATCATTTACAAGAAAGGAAAAGACAATGTGGTTGTGGATGCACTTTCCCAAAAATATGAATATGAAGGATCCCTTTTTTCTCTTTCATTCATTGTACTGGATTGGCTGCAAGCCGTTCACTAGGAATGGCTACAAGATCCCAAAAGTTCGCAGCTGATCCAACAATTGTAGTCCCATGCTCTAGCTTCCCCAGGGTACTCTTGGCTCCATGATGAACTTTTATACAAAGGCCATTTGTATTTAAGTAAACAATCAAAGCTTAAATCCACAGTACTTTATGAGCTTCATGCTACACCCACAACAGGGCACTTCAGGTTCACCAAAACCTATGACAGGGTCAAACATTCCTTTTTCTAGGATGGTATGAAACTGGACATTCATAATTTTTCCACTGAATGTGATGTGTGTCAATGCAACAAGGGAGAAACAGTAAAATCTCTAGGCACACTACAACCGCTCCCGATTCAACCTGCTATTTGGAAGAATATCTCTATGGATTTTATTACCAGCTTACCCAAATCAGGAAATAAATCAATCATCATGGTGGTTGTTGATCACCTTTACAAGTATGCTCATTTCTGCGCCCTTCAACACCAGTTTACATCATCCACGATGGTTCAAATTTTCATGGATCAGGTCTTCAAGCTTCATGGCATGCTGCACTCTATTGTTTCTGATCACGACCCAACTTTCACAAGCAATTTTTGGCAAGAACTCTTCAAGATACAAGGCACTGAATTGCATCTCAGCACAACTTATCATCCCCAGACTGATGGCCAAACGAAAGTTGTCAACAAGTGTTTGGAAACATATTTGAGGTGTTTTTCCTCGTAAAAGAAAAATCAGTGGGCTCAATGGTTACCCCTAGCTGAATGGTGGTACAACACTTCATACCATACAACTACACACATGACTCCTTTTGAAGCGGTATATGGACATAAGCCACCTTCAGTTCTCTCATACTTACCGGGTGCCTCGAAGGTCTATGCAGTTGACCTAACACTTACAGTTAGAGAGGCTATTCTCCGTACCCTCAAAGAGAATTTGGTCATGGCACAGAATTGCATGAAGCAACAAGCAAATCAAGGTCGCTCTGAACGTCAATTTGTAGAAGGGGATCAGGTGTTTCTTCAACTACAACCTTACAAGCAAACTTCCCTCAAGGTCGACCATTGCCAGAAGATAGCGCCCAAATTTTATGGTCCTTATACCATTCTCAAGCGTGTGGGACAAATAGCCTATCAGTTAGCTTTTCCCAACCATTCGAAGCTACATCCTGTTTTTCATGTTTCATGCTTAAAGAAGGTGATTGGAGCTAAGTGCCAAATTCAAACCAAACTTCCAGAGTTAGCTGAAGAAGGATCCATTTGGCTACAACCAAAAGAAAATTTTGAACTAGCATGAGAATCGCCTACGTCAAAGAACCATCAAGGAAGTGCTAGTCCAATGGAAAGATACAACCCCAACAGATGCCACTTGGGAACCAACTACCATTCTGCAACAATTTCCTCATCTCAAGCCTTGAGGACAAGGATTTTTTTAAGGGGGCGGACATGTTAGGGTCCTAACCCACACATAGGTAGAACAAGATATTAAGATGTAATAAAGGTCAATAGTAATAAGGCCTTTCAATAAAATAGAATAAGGCGGATGTAAGAAGACCTAATAGAAGCCTCCACTTCTAGAAGGATCTTCCTCTAGATGCTTCTTTTTATTATAAATAGGAGTCGAGGGTATGAGAACCCTAACTTGGATATTATTATAATAGAGCTATGCTCAACTGGAGGTTGCCCCCTCGAAGAGGCCCGTGAACATTGCTTTCAGATTCAAAGTGCTATTTCTGTTATTATTCTCATATCATTTCAGTGCTATTGTGGTGAATGTTCTGTTTATATTGTTGTTATTCTGCCATTACTAGCATTTTATTTCTATTCTGCATACATTTTATATTTGGTATATTACAGTCAGTCTATCAACAATTACCATGATGACACTCTTTCCTTCAGACTTCGGTAACCCTGTGATGAAATCCATGGAAACCTCCTCCCAACGTTGACTTGGGATGGCTAATGGTTGTAAAAGACCTGAGGTCTTAATTGTTTCCACCTTATTTTGTTGTAAAACCAAACATTGTGCCACAAACCTTTGAACATCAGTTTTAAGGCCATCCCAAAAAAATTCCTTCTTAACCCTATGGTACATTTTCAAAAATCCCGAGTGCCCTTCTACTGGAGAGGTGTGCAATTCCAATAGTACCTTTTGTTTTATTTGGGAGTTCTTACATAAATATAAGCGATCTTTGTACCATAGTGAATCATTTTTCCATGTAAATGTATCTGATGCATTGGAATCCTACTGCAACCTTCAAATGAGAGTCCACATTTTTTTGTCATTCTTACATTCATCCCTTGCTTCTATTATCCAATTGGGTTGTATGATCGAGATAGCACAAAGAAAGGTCTCAACATCTTCATCCTTTCTTGAGAGTGCATCTGCCACAACATTTTGCTTCCCTTTTTTATAGACGATTTCAAAATCATAACCCAATATCTTGGTTACCCATTTTTGTTGTTCTTCTGAAGATAGTCTTTGTTCCAAGAAGTATTTAAGACTATCATGATCTGTTTTGACCTTGAAGTGCCTACCTATTAGGTAAGGATGTTATTTCTTCAATGCATGTAGTATTTCCATCATTTCCTTCTCATAAATGGGTTTGTGTAAGTCCTTTCCCTTGAGTGGTCAACTTTAAAAAGCCAGGGGCCTTCCTTCTTGCAATAGGACAACACCAATTCCATTTCCGAGGCATCACATTCCACTATAAATGGTTTTGTGAATTCTAGAGTGGTCAAGACATGAGTTTTGCACATCACCTCTTTAAGTTGTTCAAAATATTTAGTTGCCTCTAGAGTCCATGAAAATGCTTCCTTCTTAGTTAGTGTCATTAAAGGTGTTGCTATTCTTCCATAGTGCTGAACAAACTTGCGGTATTAACCTGTCAAACCCAAAAATCCTCTAAGATTATTCAATGTTTTGGGAATCAACCAGTCCATCATGGCCTTAATCTTGTTAGGGTCTACCTTGACACCTTCATGAGATACAATATGACCCAAATACTCTACCTCCTTCACTCCAAAGAAACATTTGGATGGTTTTGCATATAGTTGTTTCTCCTTTAGTAGTTGTGGCACCTTGTGAACATGTCGCACATGATCCTCCCAAGACTTGCTATAGATTAGTATATCATCAAAAAATAATAACACAAATTTTCGAAGGAAGGGCTTGAAAATGGAATTCATCAACCCTTGGAATGTGGAAGGTTCATTTGTAAGGCCAAAAGGCATGACCAAAAATCCATAATGGCCTTCATGAGTTCAGAATGTTGTTTTTGGGATATCTTCTTCCTTCATTCTAATCATACAATACCTTGAACGAAGATCCAACTTTGTGAAATAGATTGCTCCATGTAGTTCACCTAACAATTCATCAATGACGGGAATGGGGAACTTATATTTAATAGTGATCTTGTTGAACTCTCTATAATATGGACACATACACCATGAGCCATATTTATTGAATACCATTACCACCGATGCAGAGTAAGAACTTTGGCTAGGTCTAATAATGCCATCCTCTAACATTTCTTCAACCATGTGCTCAATTTCACTCTTCTGGGCATAAGGGTGTCTGTATGGCCTGATGTTAGGAGGAACACTCCCAGGAATTAGGTGAATATCATGATCATGATTTTGAGTGGGTGGAAGACCTTTGGGAATATATTCAAATACTTTGGAATTCTTATCAATGATCCCCCTGAGATCTAGAGGAATAGATGGCTTAGATGTTTGAACATCTAGTGAGCATAATTGTGAAATAACACCTTGATTCCCCTTTCTCAATAATTTTGTCATGCCATTAGAGCTTATCATGTTATCAGGTTTCCCTGTGATACCTCTTAACTCAATTTCTTTTCCTTCCAATGGAAATTTAATGAAAAGTTCTTGAAAATTAAAATCCACTGTTCCTAATGATTGTAACCATTGGATTCATAGTACAACATCAGCACCACCCATGGGTATAAAAATCATTGGACTATTCGTTACATATTCCCCCATAGTAATATTGATCTTATTGCATTTTCCTGAGCAATTGATAGTTCCTCCATCTACAATCATTACTTGAAACTATGGCGCTGGATATACAAAGCAATTGAGAGCTTTGGCTAATTTATAGTGAATGAAATTATGAGTACTGCCATAATCAATTAGGACTATTACCTTTATCTTTTTTATATATCCTTCGATCTTGAGGGTTTGAGGAGTGCTAATTCCAGCCAATGCATTACACGATATCGTGGGAGTCAACTCTTCATATGAAATTGCTTCTACGTTTTCATCTTGAGATGGTTCTTGTTCTTCTTCCTCTTCACAATCTATGTAGAATAATTTCTTCTCACCACACTTATGTCCCTTACTGTACTTGTTGTCAAAATTAAAGCATAAACCTTTTTCTTTTGTTTCCTCCAATTGTTGAGGTGTCAACCTTGTAGGTTGAGGTGTTTTAGAAGAAGGAGCATTATTCTCTCTATAGATGTTAGGATTGGTACTTCTAGTAGCCATAGCCATACTTTTACTTTCAACATTTCTTGCCACCCTAAATGCATTCTCCAATGATTTGGGTTCCCAAAGGAGAACCTCATGTTGAATGTTATCCTTTAAAGTTCCTATGAATATATCAATCAAGTGTTCATCTAGAATATCTGTTACCTTTATATTCAATCTTTGGAAGTTCTCAATGTGCTCTGTAACTGAACCCTTTTGCTTGAGATTTAGCAATTGGCTAAAGAAGGTATTGCTCCTTGTATCCTCATAGCGTGCTATCATTTCTTCCATGAAAATTGTCCAAGTGATGAGTGATTTGCGAGAACAATGCCATCGATACCATAAAAATTGATTGGGTTCTAAATATAATGAAGCAATTCATACCTTTTGTGTATGTGGCACATTATGTAGATCAAAGAATTTCTCCATCTGAAGTATCCATGTGATTGGGTCATTGCCATCAAACTTCCTCATATCGATCTTAGGAACGTCGTTGGTCTTCAACCCAAAGTTGGAGTTTCTCCATTCTTGATTCACCTTCCTTGTGTCCTCATCATGAATTTCATGGGATACATTTTCACTTTCAGGTGTCCTCTCTATTAGGAAAATTTTCAATCCTTCCATGCTCTCCCCTTTTAAACCATCCATCTTAGTATTTATTGCCTCCAACTTAGCTTCTGTTGAATCCATCATCTCTTGTAGTTCATCTTTTATTATTGTCTTATTTTGTAAATCATTTATGTGCCTACACATTTCTTCACCTTCATCAGGAGTCCTAGTAGGATTGTCTGGAGGCTTATTTGGTGTAGAAGTTCCCTTTTTTGGTGGCATGTTGGCCAAGTATCACTTTGAACCTTGATTTTGAGGTGGTTCTACTAGACAATCTTCCTTTTATTGTATCTCCAAATTTTTGGCCCTTCTGAGTATGAATTTTTTTTTTTGTAGGTCTCTGATATTTCTTCTTTGCAATGCCACAAGTCTGATCAAAATTGGATGTTCTAAGTGGAATTTACGGTAACTTCCCCACAACTTGCTGATTTTTGGACTTTCCAGGAGATCTCACTTGTATAGCGTTCCCCACACAAAATAATTGATATAAAATTATGAAACTCATACCAGAACTACTACGGTCTGTCCACTATCCAATGCAACTAGTCTCACTCAATTTGGATACTCTAGTAAGAATTTATGATTGTTTTAACCAGAACACATGCTTGAGACTAGTCAATAGGACTAGTCAGATACCCTATCTTCCACAAGGTGTATATACAAATGTAAGATGACCCAGAAGCTGAAATTGTTAAAACATATACATTACTAATTTCTATGAATATCGACTGGATTCTAGGGTCTGAAACATTACATAAACATTTTTATAGTGAAAATTCCGCAATGACTCAATTCAGGATTATTCCAAAACCCTAACTTACAAAGGTTGTATCTCCGAAATTATAAGGCCTCAGAGGATGAAATTTTAACCCAACGTACCTTGATCTGTCTACTAAATATCCTCCAAGCCGTTCCTTCTGAATTGTTGTAGAAAATGAGTTATAGAGAAAATTCCAAGGTGTCTCAGATGTAGCATCGAAACCCCAAGACCTTGAGCTCTGATACCATATGTTAGGAACCAAATATCAATATAGCATAGAAAAACCTCAGAATAAGTACTCAAAGCCTTGAAAAAGAGAGAAATTCATATAATAAGTCTTATTCCCACATAAATTTCCAAATGCAATATGATTTCAAATGAAAATGTCTCCTTGGTATATATAGGAGACTAGGAGGTAACATTACAACTAATGGAATAAAGACGACATAAATAAAATAACATTACTAATGTAATATGCCTAATTAAGGGGTAATGAGCCACTATTTAGGGATTAACAAAGAGGAAGATGAAGAGAATCCAACAGAAGCAGAAGAGCAAGTTCAACAAGTGCCTCCAAAGACACCTAGCAGACGAGTACATAAGAATCATCCTTCAGATTAGATTATCAGAAACAAAGACACAAGAGTTGAGACTAGAAGAAGAATATGTTCACCATAACAAACACACCTAGCACTCACATCTACGATTGAACCAACCTATTTTGAAGAGGCCAACAAGGATGAATTTTGGAACAAGGCCATGGATGAAGAATTGGATCAAATAGAGAAAAATGACACTTGGGAATTGGTTCCAAGACCAAAGGATAAGAATGTGATTGGCACAAAGTGGGTATGCAAGAATAAATTGAATGAAGATGGATAGGTTACAAGGAACAAAGCTAGATTGGTATGTAAAGGATATGCACAGGTTGAAGGAGTCGACTTTGAAGAGACATTTGCCCCAGTTTAGAGAATGGAAGCAATCCGATTGCTTTTATCTTATGCATGATCCAAAAATATTAAAGTGTATCAGATGGACATAAAATCAACTTTTTTGAATGGGGAACTTGAAGAAGAAGTCTACATTGAACAACCAGAAGGATTTCAGTTGTCAGAGAATTCAGACTATGTGTGCAAATTAAAGAAGGCCTTGTATGGTCTAAAATAGGCTCCTAGAGCATGGTACTCTAGACAGGATAAATATCTACAATAGACAGGGTTCAGAAAAGGAAGTGTAGACAACAACCTCTACATCAAGGTAAGTCAAGGTAATATTTTATTAATTGAAGTTTATGTTGATGATATTATTTTTGGTAGTGACGATGACATGTTAAGACAGAAATTTGCAAAGGATATGCAAAATGAATTTGAAATGTCATTACTTGGAGAACTATCCTTCTTTCGGGGACTTCAGATACGTCAAAGCAACCAAGGAATATTTATTTCTCAAATCAAGTATATCAGAGAAATGCTAAAGAGGTTTGGAATGGAAGATTTCAAACCAGTTATCACTCCCATGAAAACCAATTGCAGGTTAAGTAAAGATGATGATTCAAAGTCTACAAATCAGAGGCAATACAGGTCAATGATTTGTAGCCTACTATATGTGACAACATCCAAACCAGATGTAATGCAAGCAATTGCACAGGTGGAATGATTTCAAGAAGCACCAAAGGAATCACATGTATTGGCAGTGAAGAGAATTTTTAGATATCTCAAAGGAACATAAGAGTTTGGATTATGGTATCCAAAAGGAAAGGATATATATTTTATTTCCTACACAAATGCAGATTGGGTAGGTTGTATTGATGACCGACGAAGCACTAGTGGAGAAACGTTCTACTTGGGTGAATGTTTAGTATCATGTCTAAGAAAGAAATAATCATCAATATCTCTATCTACATCCGAGGAAAAGTATATTGCAACAACAACATGTTGTACACAGGTTCTTTGGATGAAACAAACTTTGATAGATATACAAGCTGAGTATGATGAGCCCATTCCAATATATTGTGATAATACAAGCTCCATCAATATCTCAAAGAACCCGGTGATGCACTCCAAGATGAAGAACATTCCAATGAAGTATCACTTTCTACGAGAATAGGTTGCAGAAAAGAACATCAGAGTTGAGTATGTGGGCACAAAAGAACAAGTGGTAGACATATTTACAAAACCACTTCCACGGGAAGCCTTTGAGTATATTTGCCAAAGACTTAGAGTTATTTCTACTCCAAAATGAATTCTTTTGAATGCTTATATTATATGTCTTATATGTACACGAGGAAGCACCATAAAGAGGATAGTTCGGTCAGGGGGAGAAAATCTGGATGGAAAGATACCTTTGCCATTGATGACAAAGGGGGAGAGATTCATCAGATGTAGAGGATAGAGGCATGGTTCCATGGGGAGAAATGGTCACAGAGATACAGAGGACAGAGGCATGTTTCCATAGGGAGCATGAGTGATATGACTTCAATATTGCATGACATAATTTCAGTTTTGCATCATATTGTTGCCATCAATGCCAAAGGGGGATATTGTTGATTAAGGTTGGTTGTCATTGATGTCAACCCTTGAAGAAATCCCGATAGCACAAAGGTTTGGGTAATGGAGCCAAGTTTGTTTGATGTAAATATGACTCACTATTTTCTTTTCATGGTTGATAATAAGTACAAATGGATTAACTCCAAAGTGGTCCCCTTATGGTGAAATCCCTCACGAGAGGACGCTTTGCAGATTGAGTTACCCTAGAAATATGGTTAGAGAACCCATGCTTATTTGTGGAATAATGAGATGAAGTTAAGTGAAATTTTCACTGAAACTATCCTATATGGATAGTTCTTGTCATTCCATTTCCGATGGTATGTGTAACGTCACATAACTCCTCACGGTTAGAGAGTTATGGCAATGAGAAGTTGGAGAACTCAGGTTTGGGTAATGGACCCAAGCTTGTTTGATGGATAATGGTATGAGCTTTGATATATTTGCAGGTAATACTATTCTATATGGATAGTACATGTCATGCCATTTCTGGAGGTATGTGGAATGTCACATAACTCCTCACAGTTTGAGAGTTATGGCCTTACAAAGTTGGAGGACCCTCATATGTCATCTAGAAGCCCCAAAAGGTCAAAGTAGTCAAAGTGGTTTAAGAGATTTTAGAAGGTAAATAATAACGTGAAGTTATGAGTGTACTATAATTCAAATTGAATAAAAAAGAAATTATTTAAATAATAAATTTCATGGAGAAATTAGAAGTGGGTTAACCCTAAAATAAGGAAAGTGGGCAAAGTGACCTAGAAGATGTTTTTAAGGAAGCTACTTGGAGAGTATTAATAAGAGGCAAGGTTGTCTCTTTTTACATCACACTTGAGAATATTTAATATCTATAGGTGAATGAGGTAACCAAAGGATATCTAAGTCGAATTTCATAGGGAAGGTGAAGAAAAGAAGGTCAAAATTCAAGGGAGGATAAATTCTTTTGATGATGCTTTCTAAGGTATGTTATTTACATGTCATCTCACCATTTTCACAATAAATGTTTTTCTAGAATTATTCAGACCGTGAAATTGCTAGGACATTAAAGAAATATATCCAATTATCTTTGGTAAAACATTCATCTTGTGGGTCATTTTATTTATGGAGTTACACTCCGTGGAAAATAGGGTTTGTAGCTAGTCCCGAAACTAGTCTAAAACAAGTGTTTTGGGTAAAAACATCATAACTTATTCATAACAGATCCAAATTTAGTAATACAAAATTTGTTACTTAGAGTAAAATTTGTAGTATTTTGTGTAGCATTTTCATATACATTCAAAATATATTACGTATGGGGCACGCTCTACAAGGTTGCTCTCTAGAATAAGCCAACATGTTGGTTGTGGAGCCTGATTATCTTCCTGATTTAGAGGTCTTTTACTTTCAGTCGTGTTTATACCCCATGAAGTATTTACACCCCAGAAGTATGTACACTCTTCCATGTGGGGGAGTGCAGAGGGGGGGTACCCCCTCTGCGGGGTCCGGGGGGCTATCCCCCCAGCTGGGGGGTCTGGGGGCAAGCGGGCCCCCAACGGGGGTTCAGGGGCGAAGCCCCTGAAGCAAAAATTGCCTTGTAAAAGTATATTGTAATTTCATTGTAAATCTGGACAGTTCATTATAAGGTCGCAGATCTAATGATAGAGATTATGTTATGGTTTTTTTCCCTAGAAGGCAACCCTCTTTTATGAGGGAAATGTATTGCAGCTATGTAGGTTGGTGAGTATTGTATTCTGAGAGAGGATTTTGTGAGAGAAAGAAGAGGAATTTACAGTGGGTTTTGCTGTAGGTTGTATCCCTTCATTTTGATGGATAATAATAAAGAAAGGAGCTGGAAATTTCTCTGGTGGATGTAGCCCACACTGGGTGAACCACGTAAATCTGTGTCTCTCTTGTATTGTGTATCTTCTGTGTTTTGTTTCCACATTTGTTTTATTTTATTGCTTCGCGGTCCTGTTTTTCTAACACAACATTCAACAAGGTATGCCATTTTTGCTATAAATCCTTTTATGAGAGATTCCAAGTAGGGACACCTAGAGGAATTGCATTAAACACACTGAATAACATTGTGTATCATTTTCAGATCTTTATTCATTACAAGTACATAGTTATGATTATTTCAATTTAGGGTTGTTGACTAATCCAAAACTAGTCATGTGAGATTAAAGAAAAGTTTGATGAAAATGCTAGTCTCTTGTTGTTAAAGTTAAGGAAGGTTTGTAGGTATGTAATCATATACACCAGTTCTATTACAGATTTACAAATCATATTTGGATGATGAAATACAAATCATATTTGGATGATGAAATTGATTAGGGCTTTTGGTTGAGGTACATGTTGGGTACATGGTTGAGACAAGTAGTTGATGAGTTGGCACATACATGAGGTGTATAGTTGATGATGTTGGTACATATTGATGAGTCATA
>ML795748.1:318899-329960 GCA_009831015.1 Picea engelmannii
GATACTCTCCTTCATTGTATTATTTATTGTTGATTGATTCTAGTGAACCAGAATGTTATGAAGAGGCAATGCAGGTAGACACCAAAAAGAAGTGGGAGAAAGGCATGAAAGAGGAAATGGATTCCTTGGTAAATAACCATACTCAAGACTTGGTTCAGTTGCCTGCAGGAAAAAGAGCATTGCAGAATAAATGGGTTTACAAGTTGAAGGAAGAAGATGGAGGAATAAAGCGATACAAGGCTAGACTTGTTGTAAAGGGGTTTGCACAAAAGAAAGGTATAGATTTTGATGAAATATTTTCTCCTATTGTTAAAATGAATTCAATTAGGACTATTTTAAGTCTTGTGGCAGTAGAAGATTTGCATCTTGAACAATTAGATGTTAAAACAACTTTTCTCCATGGGAATTTGGAGGAAGATATTTATATGCAGCAACCACAGGGGTATGAGGTCAAAGGGAAGGAGAATTTGGTATGCAGGTTGAATAATATATTGTATGGCCTAAAGAAAGCTACAAGGTAGTGGTATTTGAAGTTTGAAAGGTTTATGACAAAACGGGGTTATAGTAGATGTCATTCTGATCACTGTGTTTATCTCAAAAAGCTAGAAAATGGAAGCTATATTATCTTGCTATTGTATGTAGATGACATGCTTGTTGCAGGGTCTAATATGCATGATACAAATGTGCTCAAGAAGAAATTAGATAATTCATTTGCGATGAAGGATTTGGTTGTTGCAAAGAAAATCCTTGGTATGAGAATAACAAGAGACAAGAAAAATCGCAAATTGACATTGTATTGGGGTGAGTACATAGAGAAGGTGTTGGAGAGGTTCAAAATGAAAAATGAAAAATCAGTTAGTACACCTTTGGCCAGCCATTTCAAATTAACTAAGGAAATGTGTCCCAAGACATAAGAGGAGATAGAATACATGTCCAGGGTCCCTTATTCATCAACAGTTGGCATCTTGATGTATGAAATGGTTTGCACAAGACCATATATTTCACATGCAGTGGGAGTTGTGAGAAGGTATATGAAAAATCCAGGTAAAGAGAATTGAGAGGCAGTAAAGTGGATTCTCAGGTATTTGAGAGGTACTACCACTCATGCATTATGTTTTGGAGGTTCAGACACTTTTCTACAGGGATATGTTGATTCAGATATGGAAGGTGATAAAGACAGTAGGAGGAGCACCATAGGGTATGTTTTTACTATAGGTGGAACAACAGTCAGTTGGATTTTGAAACTACAAAAGGTTGTTTCACTTTTAGCAACAAAGGCAGAGTATGTTGCTGCCACAGAGGCTAGTAAAGAGATGATTTGGTTACATAGATTTATGAAGGAATTGGGAAAGAAGAAGGATAATAGTACGTTGTACTGTGAAAGTGAGAGTGGAATTCATCTTGAAAATAACCCAGCCTTCCATTCGAAGACTAAGCATATACATTTGAGGTACCACTTCATACAATCCGCCTTGGAAGATGGACATTTGAAGTTGGAAAAGATACACACTAGCCAGAATCCACACTAGCCAGAATCCTGCAAACATGTTAACAAAGGGAGTAACCAAGGAGAAATTGAGTTCCTGCTTAGTTTCAGTTGGTCTTCAAGAATGAATATGAAGATGAGAAATTTTCCAGGTCTAAGAAGCTTCAGAGTCCAACATATACAACAATGGTGGATTTGTTGAGATCAGTCTGCAAGTGGGAGATTGTTGGTTGTGGAGCCTGATTATCTTCTTGATTCAGAGGTCTTTCATTTTCAGCCATGTTTTTACCCCATGAAGACTTTACACCCTAGAAGTGTGTACACTCTTCCACGCGGTGGAGTGCAGAGGAGGGTTACCCCCTCTGTAGGGTTCGGGGGCAAGCGGGACCCCGAAGGAAAAATTGCCTTGTAAATGTATATTGTAATTTCATTGTAAATCTGGATCGTTCATTATAAGGTCGCAGTTCTAATGGTAGAAATTATGTTAGGGTTTTTTTCCCTAGAAGGAAACCCTCCGTTATGAGGGAAATGTATTGCGGTTGTGCATATTACAAATATTGTATTCTGAGATAGGATACTGTGAGAGAAATAAGAGGAAGTTACAATGGGTTTGATGTAGGTTGTATCCCTTCATATGATGGATAATAATAAAGGAAGGACTTGGCAATTTCTATGGTGGACGTAGCCCACATTGGGTGAACCACGTATATCTGTGTCTCTATTGTATTATGTATATTCTATTTTTTGTTTATGCATTTATTTTATTTTATTTCTCCACGGTCCTGTTTTTCTAACAGGTGCTTCCAATGAATGTAATTCTTCAAGACATATAAGAAAAATCATTCTGTGGTTTTCTCTCGCTTTGGGTTTCCACGTAAAACATTGGTGTACTATGTATGTGTATGATTGTTCATTTGTTCATTTCTTATTTACTCTCCATTTATTGGATGATAATGATACATTGATATAACACTTGGATTATATGGTTAAAAAGGATTAAATTTCTCTATTACTGATTCACCCCCCCTCTGAGTAATCCAAGAGTACGTTTGTCAGAAAAATGGGCACCACATGGTCCATCATGACAACTTCGTAGGATTTCTGATATCTCATCTTCCCAGACACATCTACGAATAATCAAGTCTGGACCAGTACGAAAAAGGTGATGGCCAACCCAAGAATAGTTAGTACTTTGCATGATGATTCTACGCTTTTCATGAGGTGACAAATGAGTTGGTAACTTCCTACTAGCCAAATAATTTTCCATGTCTAAAAATGATGGGGTATTTATAGAGAGGGAAAAAATATGCTAATATGGAAAACTATCATCAATAGGAATATCATCACCCTCATGTCTTACGCGTGAAAGAAAATCAACTACTAAATTTTCCTTTCTAGGTCGATCAAGGATGGTGATATTGAAATCTTGCAATAACAAGAGCCACCTAGTCACTTGATCATTGGTAATGGGATTATTCATAATAAATCTAATGGCAGAGTGATCTGTATGTACAAATACTTTGTATCCTATGATGTAATGGAAAAATTTATTGATGGCATGGACCACTTCCAAGAAATCATTTTCGGTAACTGTATAGTTTAACTCGATAGGGGACAAGTTCTTACTCACAAAATAAATGGCATAGGACTGATGGTCTTCTTTCTTCCCTAATACTCCTCCTATTGCAATATCAGAGGCATCGATGGATATGTGAAATGGAAGGGCCCAATTGGGCCCCCTAAGAACTGGTGCCACATATAACTTAGCTTTCAGAGTTTCAAAGGCGGTTTGACACTAGTCAATCCAAATAAAATCAACATCTTTTGTTAACAATCCAAACACGGGTGCAACAATCTTTGTGAAATTTTCAATAAATTGTCGGTAGTGTCCAACATGTCCAAGAAATCTTCTTACCTCTTTTTGAGTCTTGGGGGGTGGAAGTTTGACGATTACATCAATATTAGAAGGATCCACTTTAATCCCTTCAGATGAAACATGATGTCCTAAGACCACTCCTTCAGTCAACAACATTTTACATTTTTCATGACTTAAGGATAGGTTCATTTATTGACATCTAATAAGAAATTTATCTAGATTATCTAGGGCTTCCTGGTAAGTATTTCCATATACTATAAAGTTTTCCATGTATACTTCCACAAAATCATGAATAAGATCAACAAATATCCCTAGTACTGCTCGTTGAAATCTGGCAGGAGAATTACACAAACCAAATTGTAAGACCCTATAGGAATAGGTGCCCCAAGGAGAAGTGAAAGTAGTCTTGTCCTGATCCTCGGGTGCTATGAGAATTTGGTTGTACCTGCTATATCCATCTAGGAAGGAGAAGTATTTCTTTCTTGATAAGGTATCCAAGGCTTGGTCAATGAAAGGAAGGGGAAAATAATCCTTTAGAGTGGCCTTATTAAGTTCCCAAAAATCGACACAAATTCTACATTTACTGGTTACTTTCTTTGGAACCACTACAAGCGAGGATACCCATTTACTGTCGGAGATCGGATAAATAAATATGACATTCAATAAATTTTGTATCTCCTCTTTTACTATATCCTTGAGTGTCGGGTTCATCCTCCTCTAGGGTTGCCTAATAGGTGTTACTTCTGCCTGAGTATATATGTGATGAATGCATGTATCAAGGTGTATACCCTTGATATCAGTGTATTCCTAGGAGAATTCCACTGATTGTTCTTTAAGGACATTTATTAACTGTATTTGTTGGTCTGCATCTAGTCCGGAATTTATATGTAGGAATTTCCATGGACTAATCTCATGGGGCATGGTATAATATGTGGCAGACTCATCTATCTCAAAAATAAAATATTTCGAAGAAAACGTTGATGGGTCCAACTGTTCCTGAAATTCTTCCCCAAACATGTACTCAAATTGGGGAAACGATTATGGAAAATCAATACACGTGATAGCAAAAATAAACTAGTTTAGCACATTTTCCGTTGTTTTATCCTAAAGTGCCTAGGAATGATCACTTGGAAACATGGGTTCTTCCCAGTCCTCATTCTCGTATGTAAATTCAAGACACCATAGATTCTCCATAATAGGTTGAGCTGGTGGGTATATGGTAAGATTCTATATAGAAAGTCCATTCGAGATGGTTATTTCACCTTCTCTACAACCAATAAATGCATTGGTTGTGGCCAACCAAGGTCTTCCCAAAATAACGAGATGCACTTTGGTAGGATCCTTTGAATGAATGACAAGAAAGTCTATTGGGTATTACCATGAGGCTAATGTAACTATGATATCATCCAAGATTCCTTTAGGTATAACCTTTGTCTTATCCGCTAATTCCAAAATAGTTGGGGTAGGTCTAAGAAGAGGTTTTAAATATAATTCCTCCAAGGTAGTAACAATCATGACATTAATGGCTGCCCCTAGGTCTATGAGAGTGTTTTTGATGGGAACCTTATTAATGGTTATTGTTACTACGGGGTTCCCTGGGTTCCCATATTTTGTGACCCTAGGCTGATTTGATATGTACTCAGAGAATTATCCTATCAAATGTACTTTTGGAGGATCCTTCTGCTTCCTCCCTGGCTTCTTAATACACAATTATTTGGCCACCTTATTGTAAATTGGAATGTCCTTTATGTCTTGTAACAAGGGAATTTTGACACAGATATTCTTCAATTCATTCAAAATATCAAATTTCAGTCGAGTGGTAGGTTTCTCAATCACTACAATTTTTGGACAAGGAGGGGCTTTTGTAGTCTGTGAAGATTCATTTTGGGGAAGCTTGGGTTCTTGTTCTTTAGGAACGATAACATATTCCCACTTAGTGTGAACCACAGGTTGTTCGTGAGTTTCTTCTTCTTCTTCTACCTGAATAATTACTGAAGGCCTCTGCCTCTCCATAACTTTTCTCGACCTTAGTTGAATCTTCTGCAATGGAACAGGAGAAATAACATACCTCAGGAAGTCTTGCATCTCAACATTGGGAAGAGGTTGAGTTAGTTTGTTATTGGGGTTGGGAAATGGTTGTGACGGTAACAATGTTGGTCTTGGGGAGCTTGTATTCTAGTATTGTTGGGGTTGTTGTGGAATAGGAGGTAAAGGTGGGGGAACAAAACCTGGCAAAAGTTGCAATATGTTCAGTGGAAACTGGGGGTAAGGATGAGTGGGCATAGAGACATGTGGAGCTTGAGTGTCACCTTGGGTATTCCCTCCTCTCCATCCCTGTAGCCAAGGATGGTGATACTGTGTAGACCATTTTTTCCAATTCGTTGAGTTCCACTGTTGTGGTTGTTGATAATAGGGTGGAACTTGAGGTGGTAGATCCGGGTATGTTGGCTGACTAATAGGCTATCATGGCCTCCTAGGTGCATAAGAGGATTCCCCAGGATCCCCACTTCTGTAAATGGATAATAAACTAGGCAGTGATGGACATTTTTCAGTTGGGTGGTCTTCAGTACAGAATCCACTAACTGAAATATTATCTAATGAACATTCCCTTGAGGAATGCTTCCTCCTGCATCTTGGACAAAATATGCACATTGTTGCATTATCCTCCTCCTGTTTCTTTTTAATCTTTAGGGTGTCCAACTGGGAGCCTATTGTACTTAAGATATCAATTTTGAAGTTCTGCAATAGGTTCCCTATCTCTACCCTTGTGATACCACCTGAACTAACTTTTTTTAGGTTTCTACTATAAGGATCTTGAACACTCTTCCCCGTTTTTGATCTACTCCTTGAGTAATTCCTACACATTTCACAGATTTCAGTAAATGGTTTATGGGAGATGTCACCTAATTCCATCAGGTTAAGTGTCTCTAGGTATTCTTTCGAAATACCTTTAAGGAAAAGATCCCTAACTGCATCATCTGGAAGGTCATGGTACTTTTATTTATGTGAGATATAAGCAAACTGTTCCATGTAATCCTCGAGATTCTCGTCCTCTAACTGTTGGATTTTAAAAATATCATTATGAGAATCCTTGGACTTGCAATAGTCTAGGTATTTTTTAAGAAATATATCTTTCATGCCTTCCCAAGACCTAATATTGGACTCTCCCAACCCCATGAACCATGTTAGTGTAGAATCCTTGAGGGTGGCAGATTTTTTTTTTAGTTTTTGGGCATCTTGCAAGTAATTGTAGCTCCTACACAAGATGTCAAAATCAAATATGAAGGTATCCGGGTCTTCACTTCTTTTACCATAAAAGGTGGGAAGTGCCATGAGTGTACTGTTCTTCATGTTGGCATTCTATGTGGTATCCAAAATTGGAAACCCGAAGGTGGTTTCGGTTTGGTTTCCAACTTCTTCTTCCTTCTGATCATCCATACTAGTTTGGTTTCCAAAGAGAGAGTACCTAAATGGTCTTATCATTGAAGATAAAAAAGTATCCCAAGGTTATTTTCCAGGAAAGTTATCCCTTCGATGGGAAGATTTATCTATTGTTTGGATGTCCAAGACTTTACTCGAGCCAGTTGAAACTATTGGTTCCAAAGATTTTGTTTCAACTTGGGAAACAATTATATTGGATGAATGGCCAAACAGAGTATTCACCTGTTCAGGGTCAATGATATCTACAAAGTTAGGGTCTCCTGATGGTGGTGAAAAAACAAAGGTTGTGTTGGATGGTTCTAATGAAGGACCGAGTGGTCTTGCCTCCTGTCCCACTACTATTGATGTTTCAATTTTATGCTCTATAATGCTCCCGATTTTGGTCTCTTTAGAGACTTATTTATCTCTCTAGGTTGAGCTAACCCTTATTTTCCGATATCGATCTGTGGAGTTTATGGGTGGATTTTTCCTTCCTCCAAAAAGGTCAGAAGGAACCTTGATCGGAAGGTTTGGTTTGGTTTTAATGTATCTTCCCTTTGGGTCCCTAGGTTTGTTCATGAAAGAAAAAAAGAAAAACTACCATTGGGTTTGGGGGAACCTTCTATAATAGATGTGTAGGTTCTTACCTCTCGTATTAAAGTTCCCCCGCCACCAAACCAGTGATAAGGTTCAGAAATGATCTACTTCCTAACTATTTTCTTCCTTAAGAAAACTCCCTGACAACGACGCCAAAAATGACGGGTATTCTATATACACTAATTCCCTCAATTAAATTGTCAACCTGGGGTAAGTAAACTTAGAGTTGTGGCATTATATGAGCCAACACAGAAAAGCTAGTGGAAGTATTATCTAACTAAGGGGATGGTCTACCTAAGAATCATCACTCTATAAATCTACTTTCTAAAGAGATGACGGTTTTTCAACTTTCATCAATTAACAAATTCTATTAATGCGCTTAAAGTAATTCTAGGATTATGAACTATTTACCCTAAGAAACTTCAAACAATGAATTGATGGATTATTTCTAAATGAGAAAATAACAACCTATTTTAAGCTAGTTAATCTATTCAATCTTTTTAAGTAAGCAACAACAAGTAAGCTATTTCTGAGTTATTTGATCTATCTATCTTTGAGAAACTAATCAAGTAAACAACTACCCTATCAAAACTATTTTGACAAGTGAACTCTATTCTTAAAAAAAACTGATAACTATTTTTATTTCGCGAAGAATAAGTTTTAATCTACTTAATGATCAAAAGTAAAAGTATTATGACTGCGTTCAAATTCTAATTGATCAAAACTATTTCTAACTTGCAGTAACAAGAAAGAAAGTATTCAAAGATGATGATTATGTCTTCGATGTCGAATAACATCACGATGGCATCTGGCTATTAGTGATAGTTCAAGTGGAAATAATTCAATCCTGACTTCTACAGAGAGATGGAAAGTTTGAATAATGCAATCTAAAGAAAGCTTTGCCATCATATAATCAACACTAAGTATTTTGGAAATCCATGTGATCTCTAAACTTCATACATCAATCATCAACGATTAAAAACACTCTTATTTAAATTCACTACTTCAAGCAAATCTATAAACTCATGAACTCATGATTAAAAATCCTAATTTGAATTCACTCTATACAAACTTCTAATTCTTGATCAATATCAACTAGAAATTACAATTCAAATCCATAACTGAGATTTCATGATCTAAACTGAGCTAATTCTATCATTAAAAATCACATTTCAAAATTAAAAATGATTTTAGAAATCATAATCCAAAATCTATTTCTATCCTATCATACTAAGGAAAAATCAATAAAAAAATAGATCTACGAAGACCAATTGAAATGGTAATTAAATCTATCTCAATTAAAACTATCAAAACTTGAAACAATTAATATATCAAAGCTTGCAAACAATCTTAAACTAATACTCTATTTACACTAATACTCTGTCTAAGTTAATGCTCCGTTTCAGTTACCAAAACCAAAGTAACCAATTAAGACTTCATTACAACTATCTGAATTAGTATCTTGCAGGACGATTCATAGATAAGAAGGAAAACACACAATATTATAATTAACCAGCTCCTACAAGCAATCTGCAATTAAGGAAAAACAAATTAGATTAACAAATTATATTTGACATATGCACAACAATTAAAAATGAGAAACACATGCAGTAAAGAAACAATTACGAATTATAACTAAGCAACAAGATGAACACACAATATATACTGATATACACAGTCACCCAGACCACTGGTGGGCCCCCTAGCAGGCCATGGCTACACTCCAACAAGAAAACGTAGGCTTAACTCAACGCAATTCTGCCATTAATCATAAAAATGAAGTCTGGAACAAAGTTGCAGAGAATGTCTGTATTACACAATAAAATTCTTCTCAAAATTTTTGTCTTTAGTCGTGGCACTGGTAGTGGTATTTATAGATAGTTTATAGCTTGAGAGGTCGACCACTGGAAGGGTCGACCTCCTCTAAAAACAAAAACTCATTAAATGAGCTTCTAACATCAACATCTTCTAGAAATTTCGTGATCCACTCAGAGATCACTGCAACCGCCCAATCTGAGGTCTGTCGAGCTCTGTAGATGGAGGCCACGAGGGGACACAAAACCTAGATCATTGATTCATCCACCAAAGTTCGCCAATGTACCAACCGCCAGCTCCAATGTGCTTTGAGTTTCAGATCACGTGCCAGATGGAGTTTCAGATCACGTGCTAGATCAAGTGCTGAACAGAGTGCTGGATGAGGCACCAAATGGAGGATTAGACCACGATTTTTCCCTATTGTACACAAACCATGCATTAGATCTTTATAAATATAAAACTGAACTAAATTGATCTCAAAACCATAAGAAAAACACCAATTATACATACCTGATGCGAATCCATGATGAATTGATATAAAAACCTTTGAGAATCCTTCAAAATGGCTAATATGAAGCATAACATATGTAATATCAATGCAAAAAGGATTTGATCATTGCAATAAAATAGTCAAAACATGAACCCAAAAAGAACCTAGACACGAGAATTGGATAGGTGCAAAGCATATTTTGAGATATCTTCATGCGACGCTAAACTATGGTTTGAGATATGCCTCAAACATTGATGTACAACTGCATGGATTTACTGATTCAGATTGGGCAGGGAGTGCAAATGACATAAAGAATAATTCTGGTATATTTTTTACTTTGGGATTTTCTACGATATCATGGGCTAGAAGAAAAAAAAAGTCTATTGGACTGAACAATGCAGAAGAAGATTACATTTCAGCTTGTGATGCTTGTACAAAAGAAGTATGGATATGTAAGATAGTTTCTGGACTATTTGATCAGGTGCTGGATTCGACTGTGATACATTGTGATAATAAAAGCTGTGTGAAGCTTTCAAAGAACCCTGTGTTCCATGACAGGTCGAAGCACATTTAGATCAAGTACTATTTTATCCGTGATAAATTCTAGAAGGGAGAAGTGATTCTCTTGTACATCTCCATCGATGAACATACAACTGATATTTTGACAAAGCCTCTATCCAAGATAAATTTTGCATACTTGAGGGACAAGATGGGAATTTTGGATATTTCTCCCTTGGTTGAAAGGGAGGATATGAATTCCTTGGTTGGGAGGGAATGCTGATATATGGCATCATGGATAGTTAGTGTGTTGGTGGAAAGACATTCTCCCTGTGGAGAATGGTCCAGGTTGACAGATTGTTGATTGGTATCATGCTAGTATAGCTTAGATATTATGCTACATCATCATGCTAGTACAACTTATATATGATACATATGTACTGAGACACATCATGCTAGTACAAATTAGATATGATACATTAGCATCATGCTAGTGCAACTTAGAGATGATTCATATGTCCGAGTCACATCATGCTAGTAAGCTTAGATATGATGCAGTAGAATAATGCTAGTACAACTTAGAGATGGTGCATCGACACCATGATAGTACAACTTAGAGATGATGCACATCATTTCAATACAACTTAGAGATGGTGCATTTACACCATGCTAGTACAACTTAGAGATGATGTAGATGATACTCCACATCATGCCAATACAACTTATATATGATGCATTCCCATCATGCTAGTATGGCTTAGAGATGATGCATTGGAGAGGATGGTTCATGTAGCCATTGTGGGGCATTCAACATTCATTGGGACAATCATTCTTCTAGGAATTATGTATGGATTAGAAGAATGGTCCTTGTATCACTCT
>ML795749.1:2903-14241 GCA_009831015.1 Picea engelmannii
TTATAATTTTTTTAATATTTTTTGTAACTTTATAATTTTTTTAATATTTTTTTATCAAATATAAATTAAAAGAAAAGTAAATGTAACAACAAAATACAAATGTTAAAGCGAAATGTTAAATAAAAATAAAATAAAAGATTAAGTCAAACTTAAACAACTAAAAGTAAAGTAGTTAGTGAAAGATTACAATAGTCGCGAACAAATGCAAACGACATAGAACAGCCCTTCTTCTTCTTAAATTTCCATCGGTGGTTTTAGGCTTTGACATCCAAGCTCTTGGAATATGAGCGGGCATTTCTTCCTCGACTTTTCTTTGACGGATTGAGCACCAAACGACAATTTGTGTAGTCCATAATCCGTGTACATATCCTTTTGGAATACCCTTCATTAATCCTTTGCAACTTGTAACTTTTTCATTCGTGGTATAAATTTACTCTCATAAAGAACCTTGAAATATTTATACCATAGCTAAAGTAGTAAGAATGATTCTTTATGCATTGGAAAGCATATGCACATAGCACTTTCATGACATTAGCATATTTATGTGGACCCTAGCACTCAAGTTTAACTAATGAGTGGCCATAACCATCATTTTTATTTTTATTTTGGTATGGCATGAGATAATGCCAAAGACATGATCCACAAAGGTATAATCCTTATGTCATAATTAAAATATCGAAAAGAAAGACATAAGAGATATCTTGAAAAGTGAGATAATATGACATGATCTCAAAATTTGTAACATGACATGTCTTTAAATGACCTTCAAAAATTCATTTGTTTTCTCTTTATTAGAAGGATATATAGATAAAAGGTTATGTACATAAAGGGAGGTATATGTTATGAAAGACCGATGTATAAGGGTTATAATACATGTTATGTAAATGTATTCAATTAAGAGTGTGAAATATGATAGTGTGAATAATATGAGAAATGAGAAAAGGGTTATTTTTAGTAATAAGTTAAGTGGTTTGATAATTTTTCTCAGAACATTGTGTCAACTTTAACAAGAGTGGTCAAACTTTGCACAAGCAATTTGATTTGAGGGGGAGCCTGGCAATGCTTTTCCGACTAGAAACTGTTGACCAAAATGGTCATCAACGGGTATGTTACAAAGTGGTATCAGAGCGAGTTTTTTTTTTTTTTTTTGTTTCTAGTATCGGGTATGTTACAGATACAAAGTGAGTGAGAGAGAGAGAGAGAGAGAGGTGGGGATAGGAAGAGAGCCAACAAGGGCAAGAGAGAGATCGAAGGTGAGATGGAGAAAGAGAGAGAGGGAGGTAGAGAAAGGTAAAGATAGAGACAGAGGGATCTAGAGAAATGTAGAGAGAGAGAGGGACTAAGCATCAAATTTACATTTTCTATGTTTGAGGAGGATATTTTCAGGAATTGAGTAACTAATTCAGATTTTGTAAAGCCGGATTGAGATTTTTTGTATATCTAGGGGAAAAAAAACAATGATGTTGTAGAAAAAGGCAATGATTTTTTAAGTGTGTTGTCAATAAAGAACATGATTTTTTGGTGATCTTTGGAAGTCGTTATTAGATCTCAATATTAGCCCCTTCTATTTTTCGAAGTTATTTTTGAAGTTAGATTGTTCTATGCTACCCAAGATGACGGTTTTGGCTCAAGTGCAGGAAAAATTAAATTAAAATATCAAATGGCCAATTCTTCAAATTCCAGCTCATTCTGTATCTTTGGAAGTCCTTCAAGTTCTCTCACATCGATTGCAGTATTTCTAGATTTTATTGATAATTCATTTATCTCATTGAATTTATGTTATGTATACATGTGTAGTTTAATAATTTTTCATTGAATTTTGATCAAGATCCGGATCGAGTTCAGATGCTCAAGATATTCCTGTAGTCCCAAAATTTTGCAATCTCTTATCAGGAGAAAGATACCACAAGCATATGTTTGATGAAAATGGACTACTTCTTTACCCTACCAATCCTAACATATCATCTTCCCGCAACCATCATGGGTCAATAGTATTGCATTGTGAATTGGATCTCTTTTATGTAGACAACCCTCGAGGACGTAAGAAACAAATGATTAAGTATTTTTGGATTTTCAATGGAACTGATGTAAATGTATTTCTTAATTCGACATTTGTTTTATAAATGGGTTGGTTTCATATTTATTATTGGGAAAAAAATGTACATGCTTCTAATAAGTGTTTGGTATAATGTTTGAACATATTAAAAGCATCGTGTTACTAATATTATCGATGTAGTGTTCAATGTTTTTACAATTAGGATTCTAATGACAAGCAACTTTTCCAGCATATACCATTGCACCCCACTACGATGTCAATTCAAGAGCTTGTTTCTAAACAAAAAGAGCTCAGAGAGGAAGCATGCCGAGAATGGTTGAAACAACCACTTATTCAATTCCCACTACGTCCTGAGTCACTAATTCAAAACCTTGATAGTAACATTATTTCTTCACATGTTGGGGATGAAGGAAATGATATGGAGGTTAGTATGGATGATTTCTTGTGGGATACCAAAGCCATGGAGGGAATGTTGTTAGATGCATTCCAACAAAATGGACTAGGGGATGACGTTGATGTCATAGATACCTTCTACAAAATCCTAAAATATACTTCCACCACCCCTCTATTTGGTCCAGTACAAAGGTCTACAAGGTATATCCAGCTAGGGACAACAATGTTACTATACAAATTGAAATCAATGTATCGTATGTCAGAAGCATGTTTCTCAACACTTTTGTGGTAACTAACCATTAAGTCCCCTAAATTTTTAAGGAATATTGTCACACAATGAAGGAAGAAAATGGTTGATTTTATTCATGCTTAATGATAGTGTACATTTTTGTTTCCCACTAATTGCAGGTTACTCAAATATAAGGTACTTCTAAGTGATAATCTCTTGCCCGATAGTTGTGCAGAGGCAAAGAAAATGCTGAAAATGTTGGGTGTTGAGTATATATCATACCATGCATGTCCAAATGATCGTATTCTATATAGAAATAAATATGCAGACAAATAGATATGTCCAGAATGTGGGAAGGGAAGGTACCATAAATCAAAAAACAAGGGTTAGGCACATTGTCCTCCTCATAAGATATTGAGGCACATGCCTATAATTCCAAGGATTCAAAGGCTCTTTTGTTGCAAACAATTATCCATGTTGCACGGGTGGTATGTCTCACATACAAGTGAGCCAGGAATTATGTGAATCCCAACAGATTCAATAGTCATGAAGCATATAGAGGATACATGGCCCGATAAATTCAAGGATGAAGTACAGAGGCTCCAATTGAGCATAGTTATAAATGGATTTAACCTATATGCCCTCAAAGACACCAACTGTTATGTTTGGCCAGTGGTAGTGATCAATAACAATATCCCCCCATGGTTGTTTGTGAAGAATGAACATCTTGTGTTGGCTCTTATAGTCCCAGTTAGAAGACAATGTTGGGTGTTGTGTTGTCGTTTTTGGTCCATTCTTACGTACGTACCAACCTTATTAACGCTGGGGAGTTTTAGACCTAGGGTTCATCCAGAGTTGTTTAACAAAAATCCCAAAGCACCGTCATATCAATCATCGACCAAGGCTAAAGAAGGTCTCACCCAAGATGCAAAGAGGATCACATAGACCATAAGGTCTTGTGTCAGAGATGAAGGATTAAAAATACAAAACATTATTGTAATTGAATCCATGTCACTCATGTCTGAAAATTATTAAGAGTATGAACTAAAACAATACACACACATATTCAACTCAATCAGAACATACTTGTATTAGATCAGAACTATCATATATTTATTACTGGAAGTATTCCATCAGAACATAGATATACATTGTGTTGAACAACTGCTTAGGACATCCATAGAACTTCATATCATTACTATGTGAAATGGTGGGAATACAATATAGTGTGCCATGTGTCTTGCCTTAGGATTTAGAGAGAACAAAGACACAAGAATATATGTAAAAATTTTACAAGATTACAACAAGCTTAGAGTGAGCTCGATACTGATAGCTAAGCTAACTCAAAACTCTCTGACTAGTTATCTCACAAGCTAACTCATTGACTAGCTATCCCTTGTTCTGAGGTTAGAGATCCTTTTTATGTCTTTCTCTACTAGGGAGAGTTATCTCTTTCTTCTTTTCTCCACTCGCTTGTCTGATCCAACTACCTCTGTAATATACCAAATATAAAATGTATGCAGAACAGAAATAAAATGCTAGTAATGGAAGAATAACAACAATATAACCAGAACATTCACCATAATAACACTGAAATGATATAAGAATAACAACAGAAATAGCACTTTGAATCTGAAAGCAATCTTCACAGACCTCTTCGAGGGGGAAACCTCTAGTTGAGAAAATATCTATTACAATAATATCCAAGCTAGGGTTCTCATACCCTCGACTTCTATTTATACTAAAAAGAAGCATCTAGAGGAAGATCCTTCTAGAAGCGGAAGCTTCTATTAGGTCTTCTTACATACGCCTTATTCTATTTTATTGAAAGGCCTTATTAATATTGACCTTTATTACATCCTAATATATTGTTCTACCTATGTGTGGGTTAGGACCCTAACATGTCCGCCCCCTTAAAAACAATCGTGTCCTCAAGGCTTGAGATGAAGAAATTGCTACAGAATGGTAGTTGGTTCCCAAGTGGTGTCTGCTGGAGTTGTATCCTTCCACTGGACTAGCACTTCCTTGATGATTCTCTGATGTAGGCGACGCTCGTGCTGGTCCAAAACTACTTCTAGTTGTAGCCAAATGGATCCTTCTTTAGCTAACTCTGGAAGGTTGGTTTGAATTTGGCACTTAGCTCCAATCACCTTCTTTAAGCATGAAACATGAAAAACTGGATGTAGCTTCGAATGGTTGGGAAAAGATAACTGATAGACGACTTCTCCCACACGCTTGAGCACAGTATAAGGACCATAAAATTTGGGCGCTAGCTTCTGACAATTCTCGGCCTTGAGGGAAGTTTGTTTGTAAGGTTGTAGTTGAAGAAACACCTGATCCCCTTCTGCAAATTGACATTCAGAACGACCTTGATCTGCTTGTTGCTTCATGCGATTATGTGCCATGACCAAATTATCTTTGAGGGTACGAAGAATAGCCTCTCAAGCTATAAGTGTTAGGTCAACCACTTGGACCTTCGAGGCACCCAGTAAGTATGAGAGAACTGAAGGTGGCTTCTGTCCATATATCACTTCAAAAGGAGTCATGCGTGTAGTTGTATGGTATGAAGTGTTGTACCACCATTCAACTAGGGGTAACCATTGAGCCCACTGATTTTGCTTTTCCAAGGAAAAACACCTCAAATATGTTTCCAAACACTTGTTGACAACTTCCGTTTGGCCATCAATCTGGGGATGATAAGTTGTGCTAAGATGCAATTCGATGCCTTGTATATTGAACAGTTCTTGCCAAAAATTGCTTGTGAAAGTTGGGTCGTGATCAGAAACAATAGAGTGTGGCATGCCATGAAGCTTGAAGACTTGATCCATGAATATTTGAGCCACCATGGATGTTGTAAATGGGTGTTGAAGGGCGCAGAAATGAGCATACTTGGAAAGGCGATCAACAACCACCATGATGACAGATTTATTTCCCGATTTGGGTAAGCCGATAATAAAATCCATAGAGATATCCTTCCAAATAGTAGGTGGAATCGAGAGCGGTTGTAGTGTGCCCAACGATTTGACTATTTTTCCCTTGTTGCATTGACACACATCACATTCAACTACAAAATTATGAATGTCATGTTTCATACCATCCCAGAAAAAGGAACGTTTGACCCTGTCATAGGTTTTGGTGAACCCGGAGTGCCCTACTATGGGTGTAGCATGAAGCTCAGAAAGTACCGTGGATTTAAGCTTTCATTGTTTACTTAAATACAAACGGCCTTTGTATCGAAGTTCCTCATGGAGCCAAGAGTACCCTGGCGAAGCTGGAGCATTGGACTGCAATTGGTGGATCAACTGCGAACTTTTGGGATCTTGTAGCCATTCCTGGCGAACGTCTTGGAGCCAATCTGGTACAATGAATGAAAGAGAAAAAAAGGATCCTTCATATTCATATTTTCGGGAAAGTGCATACGCAACCACATTGTCTTTTCCTTTCTTATAAATGATCTTGTAATCATATCCAAATATTTTAGTCACCCATTTTTGTTGTTTTGGGGAGGAAATGCATTGTTCCAGAAAAAACTTGAGTCTTTGATGGTCTGTCTTAATTTGGAAACATTACCCCAATAGATAAGGATGCCATAGATCCACAACATGCAGAATAGCCAACATTTCCTTTTCATAGATGGATTTGCCCAGATTTCTTTCAGATAGTTTCTTGCTGGTAAAGGCCAAAGGTTGACCCTCTTGCATAAGGACAACACCAATTCCTTTCCCTTAGGCATCACATTCCAACACAAAAGTCTTTGTGAAATCGAGAAGGGTGAGAACTGGAGTGGTGCACATGACCATCTTCAAGGTTTGAAAAGCTTGAGCAGCAACTGGAGTCCAAGTGAAAGAGTTCTTTTTTAGGAGAGAAGTGAGAGGTGTTGCAATCTTCCCATAATTCTTAACAAACTTGTGATAATACCCTGTTAAGCCTAGAAATCCATGCAATATCTTAAGAGTCTTTGGGTGAGGCCAGTCTTGCATAGCTTCAATCTTTTTAGGATCCACCCTGACGCCATCTTTGCCAACTAGATGACCCAAGTATTCTACTTCTGAGGCACCAAAAGCACATTTAGACTGTTTCAAAAAAAGTTGGTGTTGAGAGAGTATATGGAGAACTCGATCCACATTGTTAGCGTCGAAAGTCACTCCTAGATTGCTTGTAGGAGCAGAGCCCAACACCCATCAGTTTTAATGTCACGATTGTTTTTTTTTTTTAAAGGGATGATTGAATGGAGATAAAGGCTCGAGGAGATATCACTCTAACTCAGGGACTGGATCTAGCATGTATGGGACAAAGGAGGTCTTGATCTAAATTCAGCCAGTGGGTTGATTAAAAGATGAGCAGATGGAAGACTTATCAAGAAAGGTGAACAAACAGCTTTGGGCAATAGGCTTTCAGCAGTTTGTAGAAGAAAGACTCTGAATGCAAGATTTGCTTGGTTCAGGGCCTCAAGAGACTGAAGGTGGGCTTGACTGGATCCTCCAATTCCAAGTCGCTCAGCATTGGGAAAATCACAGGAACTGATTAGAGACAGCGCAACTATTACAGTGATCCATTACAACATCATCCTATAATAGCCACAGCTCGACTGGATCCTCCAATTCCGAGTTGCTCTAACACAATGTAACAAAGACGTAAAAGGAACTGGCATTCATAAGACAAGAAGTCTCAAAAGTTCATACATGACTAGAGTAATAATGCTTCATTAGAACTTTACAACCGGGAGCATTGCTCAACCATCGATACTTACGAAATACAAAAAATGAGTCTATATACTCAGGAAACTTCACCTCACAGAGGCGTGTACAATCACTCAAAGCCGGGTGTCCCTTCAGTCAAACTCGTACTGATATCTTCTTTTAAGCGCCATCTTAACTAAGCATGGCTCTTGTAAGGAGAGTAGCTGAGCCATTAAGTGCTGGGCTAGCATGCGCAGAATTTTCTGTTGAGTCGAGGACTCCGGCAAGGCTTCTCTGGGAAAATCGATACACAGGACCTCCTCGGGCAGACGGCTTGCCAGAACCCCCATTCCCTCACTTAATGAATGAGAGGAAGTCTCAACCACCCGCGCCTGCCGTCATTTACTCCAGGCGAGAAACAGTAAGGAGATCGGATCTGATGGCACCTGGAGGTCGCAATGATCCCCTCTGCAACTAAACTTGGCACCTCGGGCCTTCTCTATGCAACCCCTTCCTCTCCCCAAGTGACCATGGGCTATGACCATATGCTTTCGGTGCTCGCGAATATGAAAGGGCTAACCTTTGCTGATTGAAATCGCGATGAGCGATATGCTGAGAAGGCTTAATCTGGCACAGCGTGTCCTTCTAGATCTGATGGTTCTTACTTCTCCTGGCGATGTTGTGGGCCCGGGCCCAAGATTCTCCCGGCACCTCGCACCTCGGAAAATAACGGAGCTGCTTTTTGCGTGTTGGAGTCGCGATGGGTGAAGCGTCGAGATGGCTCTACTCACTGCCAGGTGTCCCTTCTAGATGGACGACTGAGATCTTCTCGGCAAGACTGTGGGCCCGAGTCCCGGATGCCCTCGGCACTTCGCGTCTCGCAACTAGGAGGAGGCTGGTCCTTGTTCTTCAAAGTCACGAGGGGCGAGGAGGCGAGGGGCCCAATCGTGTGCCAGGTGTCCGCTTCAGATGGATGGCTGAGATCTTCTCGACAATGCTGTGGGCCCGAGTCTCGGATGCCCTCGGCACTTCGTGTCTCATGGCTGGGAGGAGGCTGATCCTTGTTCTTCAAAGTCATGAGGGGTGAGGAGGCGAGGGGCCCAATCGCGCGCCAGGTGTCCGCTTCAGATGGATGGCTAAGATATTCTCGACAATGCTATGGGCCCGAGTCTTGGATGCCCTCGGCACTTCGCGTCTCACGTCTGGGAGGAGCTAGACCTTCTGTTTCAAAGTCACGATGGGCGAAAAGGCGAGGAGCCTAATCGTGCACCATGTGTCCCTCCGGATGGACGGCTGAAATCTTCTCAGCAATATTGTATAGCTCTTTTTACTGTTGGTTCCCTCCACACGTAACCGTCGGCTAAGGCTTAAGTGCTAGCACCTCTTGCAACTCACGACCTCGCGAGTTGGAGTGTTGAACCTTGGCACTCTCTCTCCGCGAAATCCAGAGAGGCGATGGCTCTTTTCTTTTCCATAATTCTCGCGACTCGCGATCTCGTGCGACCAAAGGATATGTTCCGCCCTCCGAACTCACGAACCCCAAGTTCAAGAAATGAACCTCCGCAATAACTGATCGCGATCAACAGCCCTTGTTACTTCGCGAGTTCTCCACGGAGACTTCTGACTGTTCACCCCTTTAACAACTTCTGCGCTAAACTTGGCGTGACTCGGCTGAGTGCAATTACCCGCCGACCATTGATCTATTTCGAAAAAAAGACCTTGGATGCTGCCGACGACACTTTGCCCGCTCGCTTGACCTGCTACTTGGAAAAATAGGGATTCTCCCGTGCTGCGCTTGATTATTTCGTGCAACTTGCAAACCCGAATGCTCTCGAGCCCATGATAAGAATTATCACTAACATTAAGCTCCATGGGGGATAGAGTCATCCCTGTGATGCTCTAAGAACTCCTTCTGCATATTCAGTGCCTTGCTATTGGGCTATGGAGTTACTTATTAGGCTGAAAACATACAAAAAGAAATGAAACAAAGAACTAAAAGACAATATTTACAAACAGAGGAGCCGTCTATGGCTCAAATAAAACATTTTTTCAGGAAATGCCCATTCACTGGGCTGTTGAAAACCTCTTCACCCTCCAGATCCTGCAACCCATATGTGTTGTTGGAGAAAAACTCAGAGATTTTGAAGGGGCCGATCCAGAGGGCATCGAACTTGTTGTGCTTGCCTTTATCCTGTCTGGGTGCATCCCACTTAAATACCAAGTCCCCGATCTCGAACTCCTTTTTCCTGACCTTTCTGTCAAAAGCCTGTTTGATCTTCTGTTGATGACTGTAAGCTACGTCCCTCACTTGTTCTCTGATCTGCTGCGCTTCCACTATCTGATGGATTCTTCTGATCATATGATCTAGTTCTCCCCCTTAGTCTTGAAATAACTTCGCCACAGGTAAGGCGAGCTGAGTAGGGAAAACCTCCTCTGCTCCATAGACTAGTTGAAACGGCGAAGTGCCCAGAGACTTCTTCGTTGTGAGACGATCGGCCCACAGAGAAAATTTCAAGTTTAAATCCCAGGCTCTTTTGTTATCCTCTAACAATATTTTGATGATCTTCATCAGGATTTTGTTAGAAGATTCCGCTAAACCATTTCCCTGGGGATAGTAGGGGGTGGATTGAATTAGCGAGATCCGAAACTGCTCACAGAACTTAATTAGAGGTTCAGATTTGAAAGGAGTAGCATTGTCGGTGACGATCCTACTGGGACAACCAAATCAGGTTATGATATCCTCCAGGAAGCTGATAATTACTTTGTGTGATGCGCTTCTGGTGGGGACAGCTTCTATCCACTTGGTGAAATAATATGTTGTAGTCAGGATCCATCTGTGCTGACCACTTGAGGGAGGATGAATCTCTCCAATGAAGTCCATTCCCCATTGCTAAAAGGGTGTTGAAACCACTACAGGCTTTAATGGCAGAGATTTGAGCTGCTGCTTACCTGAGAACTTCTGGCATTTGATGCAAGCTCTGATTTCTCTGCAGAGATCAAGGAATAAAGTGGGCCAGTAATACCCAGCTTGAAGGATCTTATGGGATGTGGTCTTCCAGAAATAATGACCCCCACAAAGGCCACTATGAAAATAAAAAATAACCTGCTGGGCTTCTTGTGGGTCCAGGCACCTTAGAAATACCCCTGAAGGGTCTTTCCAGTACAAGGCTTGGTCAATGAGGCAATATATGACCACCTTGAGCTTTAAAGCTCTCGCCTTGCTCTTTTCCATTCCATCAGGAGGCCTCAATTCTTGCAGAAAATACAAGATATCCTTGTACCAGGAGCATGTTTCTAGAGACAAGGCATCCTGAAAATTCTGGTTGAATGACTCAGCTCGCTCATTGATGAAACTAATCCCTAAGGCTTTGCAATTGGATTTAGCTAGCAACTTAGCCAAACCCTACCCCTTTATCAACTTGGTGGGCTTGATTTCCAGATCAAACTCTAGGATCTTGGCGATCCACTTACCCCTTTTTCCGTCTATGTCAGGCTGTATAAGAATGTCCTTCACAGAGGCTGAAGGAACGTATGCAGTGACTTTTGAGTGCAATACATAGACTCTGAAAGATTTGAGAGATTTCACCAAGGCATAGGCCTGCTTTTCCATGATCTTGTACCGGAGTTCTGCATCTCTCAATGCCTTGCTATGGAAGGCAATAGGTTGCTCTTGCCCTTGATCATTTTTCTGCAACAAGACCGCTACTACTGTATCGCAAGAAGCAAAAGAAAAAATCAGGAAATCTTTAGAATAATCAAGACTGGTTAGCACAGGTGCCTCAGTCAACGCCTTATTTATTTGGACAAAATATTCCCTGGGTTCAGCAGTCTATTTTACTTCATTTCCCTTCCTGAGCATGGCCGTGATGTGTTTCACCAACTCAGCAAAATTTGAGACAAATCTCCTCAGAAAATTTATCTTCCCCAAAAAGGCCTGAACTTCCTTCTTAGATCTGGGAAGTGACAAGGTCTGAAGTGCTT